>CAUYQV010029589.1:0-11441 GCA_963574575.1 Galagoides demidoff | reverse complement strand
TTAAATCCAAGATTTCTTTGCTAAGCTTCTTGTTGGAGGATCTATCCAGCACTGCCAAAGGGGTATTAAAATCTCCAACTGTGATGGAGCTGGACTCCATCAGGTTGCTCATATCTGTTAGAGTGTCTCTTATAAATTGAGGTGCATTCTGGTTGGGTGCATAAATATTGATAATTGAAATCTCATTGTATTGAGTATTACCCTTAACAAATATAAAGTAACCATCTTTGTCCTTGCTCACTTTTGTTGGTTTAAAGCCTACTGTATCTGTGAATAAAATTGCAACACCTGCTTTTTTCTGCTTTCCATTACCCTGGAATATAGATTAGATGACCATCCCTTTACCCTGAGTCTATGCTTGTTTTCAAAGTAAGGTGAGTTTCTTGGATGCAGCAGATATCTGGCCTGAGTTTTTGTATCCAGTCAGTCAGCCTGTGCCTCTTTAGAGGGCAATTTAAGCCATTCACATTGATTGAGACTATTGATAAGCCTGGTAAATGTTGGGGTATCGAGTTTTTTGAAAGTCCAGTAGACATATTTGTTCCTTTTGTCACTGTGGAGATTGGAAGTTGATCAAAATTTTCTGGGTGGGTGTATTTATGCGGTGGAGGATTGCACTGGTCATTATGGAGGAGAGGTCTGAGGATATCGTGGAGGGCTGGTTTAGTTACGGCAAATTTCTTCAACATGTGAATGTCATTAACGTATTTAATTTCTCCATCATAAATGAAACTTAGTTTAGCTGGATACTGGATTCTGGGTTGAAATTTGTTTTGTTTTATGAGGTTGAAGGTCGATGCCCACCCTCTTCTAGCCTGAAAGGTTTCGGCAGAGAGATCTGTAGTCATTCTAATATTCTTCCCCTTATAAGTTAATGTTTTCTTCCATCTAGCTGCTTTCAGGATTTTCTCTTTTATGTTAACTTTAGTGAAGTTGATTATGATATGCCGGGGGGATGTTTTGCTTGGCTTGAGTAGCGCTGGGGTTCTGAAGCTGTCTGCTATCTGAATTTCAGGATCCCTTGGCATATCTGGAACATTCTCTTTCATAATTTCATGAAGGAGAGCCTCTGTGTTTTGAGCAGCAACTTTGTCACCTTCAGGGATTCCTATGAGGTGAATATTAGTTTTCTTTGAATTATCCAAGAGCTCTCTGAGCGAGTGGTCTGTTTTTGCTCTCCATTTGTCATGATCTTTGGATGACTGGGTGTGTTCAAAGTCTTTGTCTTCAGTGTCTGAGATCCTATTTTCTGCCTGGTCCATTCTCTGAACGAGGGATTCAGCCGTAGTCTTCAGATCTTTAAGGGCTGCAACCTCTTACTTCGGTGTATCGTAATCTTTGGTCATTTTATCTTTGAAATCATTGAATTGCTGGGATAGCTTTTGAATAATTTGGAATTCTAGTTCCCTCCGTTCCTCCATTCTGTTGATCTTATTTGCTATCCAGATTCTGAACTCAAATTCTGACATCTCAGACATCTGTTTATGGAATGGGTCTTCAATTGTGTCTGTCCCATCCTTCCTTGGGGGGGGAGTGATCTACTCTGGTTGTGCTGATTACCAGAGTTTTTCTGCTGATTCCGCCCCATGCTGAATCCACACCTTTTGGAGACCAACCCTAAAACCATTCTGCTAGTGGCTTCTTCTGGTTATCTCCTGGGCACGTGCTGCCAAGGCCCTGGAAAGCGGGAGGGCGGGCAGGGTGATACAGTCTGCCCTGGCAGGAGTCAGTCATAGTCAAGGGCTGCCAAGGCCCCGGGGCCGTGTGTGCAGCTGTGGGGTGATGCAGCCCTCCCTGGGAGGAGTCAGTCACAGTTGTGGGCTGCCAAGGCCCTGGGAAGCAGCCAGGGAGACAGCTGAGCACAGCATGCTCTGGCTGGCGGGATCAGTCTGGCACAGGAAGCGTGGATCAAGCAGTTCTCCCAATGAAGGACTGGGACAGGGGCTTGGTATCGCAAGGGTGGGTGGATGCTGCTCTTGGGTTTCCTCTAGCTGTCTCTGCGGGCAAGGGCAGGGAGGGTGGACTGGAAACTCAAAATGGCAGTGTGAATGCCAGTTCCACTTTTCTGCCTGGGGGAGGGTGTTCCAAGTCTCAGCAGGGTCCCTCCAGGGTAGTAGACTTCCCTGTTGGCAGCTCTCACTCGTGGAGTAAGAGAATAGACCCTCAGTTGATCGATCACCTGTAAGAGACTCAGGGTAGCGGTTGAAGAGGAAACAAAGGGTGAGGGGTTGGACACTTTTCCTTTGGGGTGTATTATTTACCTGTAGATTGCCTTCCAGGAGTTGCTGCTTGCCTCAGAAGAGTGTCCTGCCAGTATCACTCTTCTCTCTCGGCTGGGCTCCCGTCTTTGACTTTGTTGGGTGTTTTCTGGACTTTATCCTTTCCTCTGGAAGGGAGCTTCTGTCTGAGGCTGGTACCTCTTGGCCATCTTGACCCCCTCTCCAATTTTTGCCTTTTAATAGGTATACACTAATATTGTAATTTGTATTCTCTAGTGACTTATGATGTTGACTACTTTTTATGTGTATATTTTATTCATATATCTTCTTTGAAAAAGTATCTCTTCAAATCTTTTGCTTTTTTGGTTTTTTGGTTGATTTTTGTTGCATTTCTAGAATTATTTATATTTTTAACATCTTGCTGAATATAAATCACTTATGAATTTTTTTCTCTAAGTTTGTGGCTTGTTTATTCATTCTACTAACTAGATCCTTTGAAGGACTAATGATTTTAATTTTGATCAATTCAAACTTATCAATTTCTTTTATAAATTATTTTGATGTCATTCACAATGCAACTTTAGAAGTTTGACTCTTTTATATTTTACATGTAATTCTAAGATTCATTTTGCATTAATTTTTGTATATGGTATAATGTATAGATGTAAGTTATTGTATGGAGAGGTATGGAGGATCCTGAATTTTAACTGCTCAACCATTAGATTTTGGAGAGACTATCAAAACTCCAAGAAATGCTTTTTACTTTTGTTGAAAAATTGTTTTGATTTTTGTTTGCCTTTATGCAAATGTCACATTGAGTCACACACTGAATACTTAACTTTATGTTTTCAAATCAAGTAGTGTGAATGTTTCTTTTTTTTTTTTTTTTTGGCAAAGTTGTTTTGACCATTCTAGATTCTTCTATTTTCATATGAATTTTAGAATCAGTTTTTTTAACTTCTACAAAAAAGCTAGGATTTTGAATGACATGATATGAAATCTACAGATCAATGTTAGGAGATGTTTTATCCTAACAATATTAAATATCCTCACCCATGGGCAAAAAATGTCTCCCCATTTACTTAAGTCTTCTTTAATTTCTCTCAATAATGTTTTGATTTTATTCTTCAGTGTTCAGGATATGAACATCTTTGGTTAGGTTTATTCCCAAGTATTTAAAAATTTGTGATGCTTTTGTAAATTCTGTTTTTATAATTTTAATTTCCCATCTTTATCGCTACAGTATAGTCATACAATTGATATATTTCAAGTCAATCCTTTACCCTGAAGTCTTTCTCAGCTCATTTGTCTCATTTAGAAGATTTGTTGTAGAGTTCATCAAATCCTCTGTATGGGAGATCAGGTTATCTGGCAATAAACATAGTTTAATGTCTTTCCAATTTGTAGGCACTTAATGTTATTTTTTTGTCTTATTACATTGTTTAGAACCTCCAGCATGATGTTAAGAAGAAGTGGTATCCTTTTTCTGATCACAGAGGGAAAGTATTCAGTCTTTTATAATTAAGTATGAAGTCAGCTGCGTTTTTTTTTATATATGCTCTTTATAAGTTTGAGATAGTCCCTTTTAATTCTTATTTTGCTGAGAGCTTTTTTTTATCAGAAAGAAATACTAGATTTTCTGAAAATCTTTCTTTTTACCAAAAAATCAGTGATAAACAGCTTTTTTATTATCCAGTAAGATACCATACGATTTTTCTTTTTCCCTTTCTGTTTGAAAATATGGCACATTTAAAAAAGGACTAATTTTGAAATGTTTGAACAACCGTGAGTCTGGATAAATTTCACTTGCTTATAGTTTATTCTCCTTTTTAATATATTGTTTGATCTGATTCACTGAATTTCCATTTAGAAATGTGGCACATGTGTGTATAATGGATATGGGTCCGTGAGAATAGAGGTCTGTGTTTTTGTGTCTATGTTTTGTCCCATTGGCATGAGGACAATGCTGACCTATAGGAGGAGTTGGGAACTATTTCCTCCTATTCAATTGTATGAAAATGCTGGTATAAAATCAGTATTATTCATGTTTCCTTCTTAATAATTAACAGAATTCACCAGTGAAGACATCAGAGACCGGAGGCATTTTTTTTTGCAGGAAGATTTTAACTGAAAATTCAATTCAATGTCTTTAGTAGCTACGTGGTATAAGGATATTCGAGATTGGATATTCTTCTCCAGTCACCTTTTGTAGTTTGTCACTGTTAATGACTGGGCCATGTATTGATATTATTGATTTAATTTATATAACATTGCTCTTAATATTCCCTTACTTTCCTTTAATATCCATAGAATTCAAAGTGATTCTCCCTCTCTCTCCACTCCTCCCTCCTTCACTCTAATTATTCTGGCTGGAGTTTAATCTGATTAATATTCTCTTACTATCCTTTAATATCGGTAGAATTCAAAGTCTCTCTCTCTCTTTCTCTCCCTTTAATTATTCTGGCTGAAGTTTAGTCTGGTTAATATCCAGTCAATTTAATATGATCAAACTGGTGTTAACATAAACTCTACATTTGAGAATTAAAAGGTTTCAGACCTGAGTCTTTGACAAGACTGCCACTGTATTTGTTTAGGAGGGGAAGAGTCTGAAGCTTAGAATGAAGTATCTTTCTAGAGCTGGTATTTCATGTTTCTGTACTATCCAGGCTTTAGGAACCAAATACAGGTAGGTAGGAGTATTTAGTATAGTAGTTGGTTTGAGATATTTATATTAAGATGTTAGTCGGAACTTTCAAGTATATCTGAAGGAAAAGCCCCACGAATAGGAACAATGCAGGTACTGATATAAAGGGGAAGCACACATGTATTCCTAGAAGCCAACAAGCATTATGGAGGGTGGGAGCAAGGTATAAAAAGGGGGCAGCAGGGAGAAACAAGGCAAGGGCCCTATGGCAGGGAAAGGAAGTCAGGGGAAAAGAAGAAGCTTGGGTGAGTAGGGATTATACTACAGACCGGGAAAAGCTGCTCAACCATGTACCTTCATAAATTTGTAAGGACAGGAAAAGAAAGGATGATAGTACTAACACTATTAATGCCTTGGCAGGTGTACATTTAATAATTAGATAAGAATTTAGAATTCAACCCATGTTGAATTAAGCTATGAGAAAACTCGAGAGAAGACAGAGGCAGATAAGTGTGGCAGGATTTTAAAAAATGGACACTAGAAGATTTGAAAGAACAGTATAGTATTTTGAAAGGTTTGGTAAAGTTTCTGGTTTTTTTCTTCCATAGAAAAAGTGTGAGGAAAGTATTAATTGAATGCTTCTCAGAAGTTCCTTATGGTCTTCTAGTTAAACTATGCCACTCACAAAACATAGACATGGTCACTTCCACAACATTTTACAAACTAGTATAATGTTTTTCTTCATTTTTGTTATCACCAGATCATTTTGACCAAAGAACATATAAAATTATGATTGCCTCAATGATAAAGTCATATTATCTACTTGATATTATGTTTCAAATTTGCACAGGCACATTTTTAAAATAAAATATTAAATTTTTCATTTAAACAAACTCTGAGATAATAAATTCATAGGGGAAAAAAAATCTCTTCATCGACTTCATTATTTTAAGCAACCACAAGTATTTCCTATTAAATGAAAAGGAGACTTAATAATATAATTGATTCATTCTAACTAAATTTTTTATGTAACAAATATTCAGTATGTTTCATGCTATTAAATTTATTCATTGTGTTTCATTTCTTTAACTTTGCATTGCATATAGTCATTTCAACTACAGTAATTTTTCCCCCAACGTATTTTTCCCATTGAAAAATACTCATATAAGAAAAGAAAAATATTCATATAGAAAATGAAACAATAATGAAAACTATAAAGAAGAGTGTTACAGATATATAGTTGACTCTTAAACAACATGGGGCTGAGAGGATCTGAGTTCTTCATATAATCAAAAATTGGCATGTAACTTTTGACTGCCCTAAAACATACATGCTAAGAGCCTAGTGGTACCTGGGAGGCTTACTTATAACATAAAGACACTCAACACACAGTCTGTGTGCTGTATACTGTATTACAGTAAAATAAATGAGAGGAAGGATGTTTTTAAGATAATATAGTGAAGAGAGAATATGTTTGCTATTCATTGAGTAGGAGTGGGTTATCCTAAGAGTTTTCATCTTCATCATCTTCCTTGAGTAGGCTGAGGTAGAGGACGAAAAGGAGGGGTTAGTCTTACTGTCACAGGGCTGCAGAGGCAGAAAGGGCGTCAGGTCAGCAGGCAAAACAAATTTGTGTATAAGTGGACCCACACTCATGCTGTCCACAGGTCAACTGTAAATGCAAGGAATCATGTTAACACACCCCAAATATCACAAGACAGAGAAAACATGTTTAAGTCTTTTTTTTTTTTTTTGCAGTTTTTGGCCAGGGCTGGGTTTGAACCCGCCACCTCTGGCATATGGGGCCGGTGCACTACTCCTTTGAGCCACAGGTGCCACCCAAGTCTTTTTATGAACATATAAACTAGAACCAAACTTCTCCCAAAATAGCTTGTCTTGGTGCTAAAGAATGCGGATATTGCCTGTGGCTCAAAGGCGCCGGCCCCATATGCCAGTGGGAGGTGGCTGGTTCAAACCCAGCCCCTGCCAAAAACTGACAAAAAAAAAAAAAAAGAATTCAGATATCTTCCTTCACAATGATGTTCTTTTTAGCAGCCCCTGTTGAATGTCCCTGCAATCAAGCACATTTGTTATAACTATAAATATCAAATATTAATTATTTTAACCTCTTCTTGATTGCATTCCATGTTCCCAGTCTAGAAGTCTTTTGACCATCACAGATCCATATAGACAAATAAGAGAGGCATACCTTCATATTTTTCCTGTGAAGGCCAAAATCACCTAATTATACCTACATTGAACATCTCCAAACCACGCCTAGGCCATGGGAGTTAGGAGGAATTGGTAAAATCACCCCCTTTTCCCCAGCTCCCTCCATTCTGACAGTGTCCAAATTTAATCTTCTGGCAGTATCTTTAATGACATGGATAGTTAAATACATTTGTAGGTCACAAATTTAAAACTTGCATTTAAGAAGCTATTTTCTAAAAGACGCCACAGTGGAATTGAACACCCTTCATTTTCTTTGAATGTTAATTTTAAACATCAAAAAAAAATTTCTGTTTTGTTCTCTAATTATAACCTGAAGGTTTGGCTGATGTTCCCCAAAGATGTTTATTTTCTTTGGAAAATAAAATAAAAGGATTTTTCTCTTTAGCTATACACATAAAATCTGTTATTTAATTTATGTTGAATTTAATGAGAAATTAGCCAATGTGTTCTAACAGAGTCTGCTGTTAATGGGGAATAGCAGTTTCTGCTTAATGATTATTAAATAGCTTTATTGCCAAAATGCATCATTAATACCCAATATTAAATTGGGATAGAATCTGAAATACAAACGGCATCAATCGTCTTCTTCTCATTTTCTCCCTCTGCACCGCTGCACGCAAGTGGCTCCCCGAGAGCTGGTTGTGGAGTCACTAACCTTTCCGGAGCAGCTGTCTGCACAGCTTGGTGGGCTCAGCATCAGTCAGGCTCCCCCGTGTCTGATATTCCAGAAATCCATCACAGAGGATGGGAAAAGAGATGATGTTTTTATTCCTTCTCCTTAAAATTTAAGTTTACGAGAAGTAGACAACAATGGCAACATCACAGTCAACCCCCAAAACTGAGGGGAAGGCTGATAACTACATATCCATTAGAAAGTGAGCTGATTCTTCCCTGAAGCTTTACTGCTTCTGAGTTATAGGAAACTATGTCCAGAACATAAGAGAATAAAATGGAGTTAAAAATCCTAATCCCTTTCGTTATTCCGTTGCATTATTGGTACTTTGTTAGGTTTCTTAGTGGTCTTTCCCCAGGGCTATCATTTTTTTTTAATAAAAGCGAATATGATTCCTTGATAATAGAATAAGCACAACCACAGAGGGTGCCTAAGTGATGTATGAGGAGCAGCATCGTGGAGATGTGATTCAAGACAAAGATAACCACCCGGTCTTAGTCACTGCAGAATGTGTCAGCACACGAGGGCAGCTTTTCAATCCTTTCCACAACTCCCATTTACAAGCTTTATCTGGGCTCTCCAATAATCTAGGCAGTTTTTTTTTCCAGTTGCTATTATTCAACATATTGTTTATAATGGGACAGAAGTTTGAATATATATCATTATATTTTAAGATATAAAAGTAAAGGGTGGTGCCTGTGGCTCAGTGAGTAGGGTGCTGGCCCCATATACTGAGAGTGGTAGGTTCAAACCCAGGCCTGGCTGAACTGCAACAAAAAAAAATAGCCAGGTGTTGTGGTGGGCACCTGTAGTCCCAGCTACTCGGGAGGCTGAGGCAAGAGAATCGCCTCTACCCAAGAGCTGGAGGTTGCTGTGAGCTGTGATGCCATAAACTCTCTATCAAGGGCAATAAAGTGAGACTCTGTCTCTACAAAAAAAAAGATATAAAATTAAAATGATAAAATTATAATTAAACACCCTTCATTTTCTTTGAATGTTAATTTTAAACGTTAAAAAAAAAGTTCTGTTTCGTTCTCTAATTATAACCTGAAGGTTTGGCCAGTGTTCCCCAAAGATGTTTATTTTCTTTGGACAATAAAATAAGAGCGTTTTAAAAGAAATTAATGTAAGTTGAGAAACATTTCCCTTCATGGCTCAGAGCTGAAAATTTACATGGAACAAAAGTATCAGTCTAAAATTAATTTCTTGATGATGCTGAGTTATGTGATATTTCTCTGTGTGTGTGTGCATGTGTGTATTATTTATATATAATAAAACCGTTTATAACTCTGCTTTCTTTTCATTTGCATCCTTCCATTAAAATGAAGTAGCATTTCCCAGAAGACTCTACCAATTGCTAGGAGCTCATAAAATTAAAGACTATAAGAACTAAGACAGAAGTGGAAGGAATTGCATTGAGCTCTTTTTACTGCCCACAGCAGCATCACATAATAACAGTGATGAAACAGCAACTTTCCGTTTGATCTTCTGAAGTCCTGTCTGTGTACTTTTCCAAACAGTTGCACTTAATAAGGATTCATTATATACTCTTGAGGCAATAAATACTAAATATTAAGTTACTTATATTCAACTTATTGTCTTCAATTAGATTCTGAAGCCAAATTTTGGAAGCATGTTTGGACATGATGTTCAGATCAGCAATTATATTTCAGATTGCAGGTATACATTTTTTGTACATAAAGTAACAACTTATAAATGTTATAAAAATTTTTATATGTAGGTAGCTTGTTTAATTTGCCATTTTAGGCTATAGACACAGTATTGACTTAATAACTAAAATCTGTCTTCTGAATGATAGCAATTTACTATCATGAAGTCATGGGAAAAAATTAAAAAGTCCCTTAAGAAGATGAGTAAGTTTAATTTCATGTATATGGATACACACACCCACATATCTTGAATCATTCTCTGAACTTGTTGATGGTACAATATTGTTTTGTAACTTTCTACCTGGGTTCAAGTCACTGACCCACATATTGAGATGAATTGCAATCCAGGGATCAGACAACTCCCATTCATCCACGTCTGCTTGCTTCTGACAGGTACTTGGAGAATGAAATTCTGCCTTGGCCCCAGGAATTAAAAACTGACTTGAAAGTCCACCATCCATGAATGATTGCCTCAGCACTTGCTGTAAAATCTCTCCTGGTTTAACACATACTATTTTGTTTTCAGGCACTGCTGATGCTTTTTTTCTGCCCAATGTTAGGGACATCCTTGTTCCCTACTGATAGATTTGCCCCAACCTCAGTAGCTGAGACCTGCCTAGAGCTTATGATTCTCCCCTGACCCTGGAGAAAGTCTCAAGACTTCTACATAATCTTTGTATCTGCTTCCCTAAGTCCTGGAGGCACCAGGAATTCTGCCCACACTCTGTTTCTCAGTGATTACTAACCTAGACCTTTCACTTGGTTGCCAGTTGAACCATCCTTCAAAAAGGATGATTGTTAATTTGTTGAGCTACAATTATGCTTGTTATTATAGTCTCTTATTTTATACACGTTTGACAGAATAGTCCAAATGGTAACAGGTGTTTGTGTTAGCTTTTTTGCTTTAAATTATCATTTATGTTGGCTAAAGAGTTTTTTAATGATACAATCCAATGAGAGAAACCCATACTATATTTTTGTTTTCTCTTCATATTATATTTCCCCAGTTTAAATATAAAAACTGTCAAAGAAGAGGCCATACCAGTAGAACATAAAAACACACTTAGATTTTGAATTAAATCATATGAAAAGGCAGATTTCTTAATAGCTAGAGCTACTCCAAATAGAGTAAGATAACCAAAGAACAAGATAGTGAGTTTGAAGATACTAAAATGCAGATTAGCCAACTGCTGGATGGTGGTGCTATATATATTTTTAAACAGCAGAGCTACAGTTGAGTGGTTTAGAATATATCCCTAAGATCACTTGCAACTCTATGATTTTATACTAGTGTATAATGGTAGGAGTTGATTGCAACTAAGATTATGAACCCAGCTCTTTCCACATGCCCTAGGCCTTTGTAAAATGTGCAGAACCTTTCTGATCTCCCATTCTCTCTTATGTAAAATGGATATAATTATGATTTCTTTCAGAGCTATGCTGAGAATTAAGGAGAGTTTTTAAACTTTTCCAGCAGTTTACTTGTAGAAAGTGTTATAATTTCATTATAGTTATTAATAAAACAGTGTTTGACAGGACTTTAAAGACCATCTACTTCAAATACTCTTTCAAGTATTTAAATCTTCATTATGGCTCTGTTACCAATGTAATTTGGTGGTAAAATTGTAAATAATATATTTTTCTTATAAAATACAGATACATAAATGTGGAGTTCTTTTATTGAGTTAGGGGTAGAGGTCCCCTGTCCTACCAATTTGTATCTTTAACCTTATATCATCCTCTGAGCTTGAAAATCACCTGATTATTAACGTTTTCATAGCCACATAAACCTTATTACTTTTTTATTTAATCATAACTGTGTAGATTAATGTAATTATGGGGTACAATGTGCTAGTTTTTTGTTTTTGAGACGGAGCCTCAAGCTATCCCCCTGGGTAGAGTGTCATGGCATCACAGCTCATAGCAACCTCCAACTCCTGGGCTCAAGCGAGTCTCCTGCCTCCGCCTCCCAAGTAGCTGGGACCACAGGCGCCCACCACAAC
>CAUYQV010029585.1:0-40160 GCA_963574575.1 Galagoides demidoff | reverse complement strand
TCTTAGCAAAGTATCTCAGGAATGGAAGAAAAAGTATCCAATGTACACAGCCCTTTTATGAAACTAATCTATAGCTCTCAAACAAAAGATACAACTTAATTCTAGCCCAAAAATATGGGGAGGGGGTGAGGAAGGGGAGGGGAGAAGGGCGGATGGATGGTGGGAGGGTGACCGGAAAGATCACCTATATATCTGTCTAACAAGGATACAAGTGAACTTTTCTAGAACTAGAATATAAATGTTTTGATACAATGATTAAGCAAATGACATAAAATTTATGTTAAGCAGCTTGATCAAAGTGTTTCAAATTGTATATGAAAACAGCACAATGTACCCCATGTTTGCATTAATGTATACAGATATCAATTAATTAAAAAAAAAGATGAAAAATAAAGGCCAAGATTAGAAGCAAAAAAAAAAAATCAGAAATGATCTGGAGATTAGCGGAACAAAATGTCATAAAATTTTTTTCTTTTCTTTTTTTTTTAATTAAATCATAGCTGTGTACATTAATGCAGTCATGGGGTACAATGTGCTGATTTTATATACAATTTAACATATTTTCATCAAACTGGTTAACATAGCCTTCATGGCATTTTCTTAATTATTGTGTTAAGACCTTTATATTCTACATTTAGTAAGTTTCACATGTACCCTTATAAGATGTGGTCCCACCAATTACCCTCCTTCCACTCATCCCGCCCCCTCCCCTCGAAATACCATAAAATTTATCTTGAAAGTCTGGGTGTTATAATCCCAGATATTTAAGTATAGACAGAACTCTCTCAGGGGAAAGGTAGATTATGACCTTACTTTGGAGAATGGCTCAGTTATAATTTAGTTTGTGGATCTTAGGTATCTATATGTCTCTTTATATTTTTTAATTGCCATAGGTGATTTCAATCAACTCTATTTGTGAGGAAGGAAAGTCATTGAGTAGTTTTAAGCAGAGGGATGATATGTTCAGGCTTACAAAAATAGATCTGAAATGTACCAAAGAAAATTAAGTTCATAGAGCAGGGAACGTTAGCTGCTCATTTGTTTAATGTCTTTCTTTTCTACAAGAATATAAGCTCCATGAGAGCAAGGATCTTCCCTATCTTGCTCACTCTTGTATCCCCTTAGTGAGGGGATATACTTTATACTCAGAGTGAGTATAAGTAGGAGCTTGGTAAATATTGGATAAGTAAATGAATGAAACTGTATGAATGGGACAGTTTAATGTGCTTAAGACTTTGTGCTGGTTCAGCGCCCATAGCTCAGTGGTTATGGCACTAATCACATATACCGGGGCTGGCAGGTTTGAATCCTGCCCGGGCCAGGTAAACAACAATGGCAACAACAACAAAAAAATAGCCAGGCATTGTGGCGGTTGCCTGTAGTCCCAGCTACTTGGGAAGCTGAGGCAAAAGAATCACTTAAGCCCAAGAGTTTGAGGTTGCTGTGAGCTGTGACGCCATGGCACCCTATCCAGGGTGACATAGTGGGACTCTGTCTCAAAAAATAAAAGAATTTGTGTTAGAGGAAAAGGATCAAAGACACCTGACCTGAGATTGGCCTTACACTTGCCTCCTTTGCAGACCCCCCCCCCCCCAATGGCCAGGTGCTCCCAATCCCTCTGTGAGAGGGGTTCCTAACACCTTGGAGAGGTAGGCTTAGGAAGCGGAGGGTCTGTAAATCCCCCAAAATTGCCTGCAACATTTTCTATGTAAGTACAGATTTGCATTATTCTTGGAACAGGGTCTATGCAGCATTGTTTGACAGAACTTTCTGTGATAAAGAAAATGTTTCCTATCTGTGCTATCTTGTGTAGTAGCCGCCAGTCCCATGTGCCTGTTGACCATATGAAATCAAACTAGTGTGACTGAGGAACTGAATTTTCAATTTTATTTAATATTAATTAACTTAATTTCAAACTTGAATTGCTACAAAGAGCTAGTGCTGCCATTTCGGAGATCATAGGTCTGTCGCCTTCCTGAAAAATCTCGAAGAGGTCAATGACCCTAACAGGTGAAAGACTCCCTGATCAGGGATTCAGTTGCTAGAGAGGCCTCTCCAAAAAACTGGCAGAATGCAGTGGCAGCTTTGTCAGCAACATAAGATACATTTCAGGGCCTTAGGCAATAAAAACCACTTGGAAAAGTCATATGCAGGGTCTTGAGTGGAATGTGAATTTGGCCCCAAGTGTAAGGAGGAAGACAAACTTCCATTGCCAAGACGTCAAAGTCCATGTTGAATTGGTGAGAATGTATGTTGGGAAGGGATAGGTTTGTCCCCCAAGAGTGGCCAAAGACAGAACAAGGTCTGGGGACACAGAGAACCAGTTTCTGTGTATGCAAGGTCCAGGGTTCAACTGTCTGTTCAGGGAAAATTTTGAAAGAGGTTCTAAGCTCAGAAGGCCCATTTATCTCTCTCTCCATTTATCAACTTGTTTTTAAAGGCAATCTGAGCCTGGGGTTGGCAGAAACAATACACTGCTTAGATGAGAGCAGATCAAGTCAGGAATGGCTCTGGTCCAGAAATCGAACAGGCCTGTAGGGGCTTGGCAGTGCCTACCCCTGGTAATGGGCAACAGCACAGATGGTTGATAGCATTCAGGGAGCAGGGCCCTACCAGGGAGACTGCAGCTCCCAAAACCTTGGGGGAAGGAACAAGGAAGGACTGAGATGAAGCAGAAAGCCAAGATGGGGCCCAGCTACCAGGATTGTGGGATCCAAGACAGGAGTGTGTGTGCCAGGTTTTCTGAGCCAGGCCAAGAATAGCAGGTGGTGTAATCCAGTCCTGAATTTCCGAGGTCTTCACAGGTCTGGGAATCCCCTGATATATGTCAGGCTTGGCTCAGAGTTGGGAATGAGGTGGGGCTTAGATAGCTCCAGCTACAAAGGTTAGAGAGTCACCGAGCAGGGAACCCACGAGGTGATTGCGAAAGCTTTCCTTGCCACATCGGGATATTATACAACTTTTCAAGTTGTTCTTAGGACCCTTGACACTATTTGCCTGAGAATGGACAATAATCTAAATGAACAGTTTTCAAATTACTTAGTTGGGAAATTCTTTTTCTAGTCTCACACAGGCCATTCTATGAAATCCATAAAAGCACAGAGCTTGATTGGGGTGAGTTGGCGAAGGGGTCTAGAGCCAAGTCATGACTTTTCAGGCAGCCTCGGAGGAACTCTGTGGCAGCCCCAGGGCTTTGCAGAGCTGCTGGAGAAATGCTGACCAAAGGCCAGGGCCGGTTCTTTGACAGATTGCTGTGTCTGGGGGAGAAATGGTACAAACATAAGGAAGGAAATACTGCAGAACGCAAGGAGAGCCGAAGCAGCTGGTTAGCAGAACTGCCTTGTGGTTGAACAGCCAAGCAGGACATTGAGTTGTTGAAAAAGGAACCAGTGGTGTGGGAACTGGGAGGTGGCCTTCAAGTCTGTGCTACCCCAGTGAGCCCATTCCTGACACAGGTCTTGGTTCTGGACTTTACAACTAAAGAGAAACACAGATAATTTGAAACAAAGAGCCCTCAGGGTGGTCACAGAGAAGGGAAAAAAGTATTCTTCTCCAAAGTAGGTTCTGCAAGGATGTTCAAGAGGATCTGAGGGTTGCGTTTGGGGAGTTCTGCATTGTGTTCCCCCCTCTACTATATTCAGGATGCCCCATCATTTTTTAAGGCTCTGTATTTCCTTTAAGTCAGTCTGTCTTGGGCTTAACTGGCCAGAGAACTTTTTTAATTCCATAGGGCTGCTCTGAAGTAGTTGGGACTTTTGAATTTAATGTGAAGTCAATGACCATTTTTTATGTGTCTGCTCAGGCATGTGTGATAGGGCAAGACCTTTGACTTAAATCTGGATAGATAAAGTTCACCATCTTACCTCTGCACAAAGCTGATGTTTTGTTATCTGTTGGACACAATGTGATTCCAAAGGTACTTCCTAACCTAGGACGTGGGTCCCTAGGAGAAAGGAAGATAGAGGTGTGTATATGTGTGCATGTGTGTGCGTGTGCCAGGCACAGGTGGAAGGGTTCACAAAGCAAACAACACAACGGTCTCTCCAAGGGGGAGTTCTGCCTGTCAGGCACTTGGGATTACAAATTTGTTAGCTGGTATCAGAAATGAAGCCATCGGGAGCCTGGGATTCATGGCAAGAATTTTAAGGGATGAGCTGAAATGTAAAACTATGTACAGGTGGGCGGTGCCTGTGGCTCAAAAGGGTAGGGTGCCAATTCCATATGCTGGAGGTGGTGGGTTCAAACCCAGACTCGGCCAAAAAAAAAAAAAATCTAAACAAACAAACAAACAAAAAAACTATACAGGTGCATTACAGGACAGAAAACCCAGAGATGATCTGGTTGTGTTCATGTTGCCAAATCCCCACAATCTAGGTGTTCCAGATACCAGTTATCAATCATCACCTTAAAAAAAGGAGTCATACTCTTCTGTCCCGATACAGAGAATCTCTGGAGTTAAATATGACATTTAATTCTGCAACATTCACCAAAGTTTCATCTTTTAATATTTATCTGGCACTTTTATACAAATCTAAATTCTCAAGCTCCTTTCGTGGAGATTCAAATTCAGTAGGCCGGGAATGCAATCCATGTAAAAATATTTTAAATTTGAGCATTCCTAGATGATTCTTGACAGGCAAGTTTGTGAACTAAGGCATTAATTTCTTAAACCCCGGAGCACACCAAAACATGTTTTAAAACGCCCACGTTGTAAAGTTGGAGCCTATGACTCTTCATTATAACCAGAGGATTCTCTGGAACCAGGAAACTTGCTATTCAATATACAAATCTAGGGGTTTCAGGTGTTCCCAGCAGATGGCGCCCTCGTTCATTTTGCGGTGATCTTATTCCTAAAAAGTCAGGTTTTTTACTCATGAGATGGATTTAAAATTAAAAAAAAAAAATTGTATCTCCCCAGAGGATAAATCTGGGACCAAATAACTATTCCTACTTATTAATTCTTTCCAAAATCTGAGGAAGTCTATTTCTGGTTGCTTACTATTAGGAATAATTGTAGGCAGACCCAGCACAGGGATGGCTGAATTGCAAATGAGATGAGAGGAAATGGTCTCAGAGTTCATATAGTAGCCTCTAGACTTTTCAAGGCAGACTTAATTTGAAAACAATCAAGGCTACAAATATACTGGAGACATGTCTTAATTTAGAAGCAAAGGGTGAAAAATGAACCCTAATTTAGTCCTTTAAAAAATTATTATTTAGAGACATGGTCTTACTCTGTCACGATCACAGCTCCCTGCAGCCTCAAACTCCTAGGGTCAGATGATCCTCCCACCTCAGCCTCCCAAAGTACTGGGATTCCAGACATAAGCCACTGTGCCCAACATAGTCTTTTTCTTTAAACACACCAAAACAAAGTAAAAACTCAAGTTGGAGTTAAAGAGGTTAGTGGACTTTAGATATGATTCTATTTTGTGGATGATTACTGGAACATGAAAAGTTTTAACTCAGGTGGGTCAGCAAACCAAGATCAAACACCAGATTAATAACTGAGATTTGACTTTTGATTGAAAATTTCAAGCATATGCAAAAGAAAATCTTACACCGAACCCCCATGTACCCATTGTTCAGTTTTAATAATTACCAATTTATGACTGGACTTTTTTATATTGTCACCAACTTCCCCATATTCACTATTTTTTAAACAAATTTCAGACATCATAAATTGAATAATGCCCGTCTAAATCTTTGCCTGCTTTACTGTCTGTCCCAATATTTTGGGCCAGTCCGCTATTAATTTGAATCCTGCTAATGCCACTTTAAGAAAATATGTCCCAGAATACAGCTCCAGATACCAAGAAGACAGAGAAAATGTGAATTCTGCTTTAGATTATGGGGCTTAAGGGACACCCAATAAGGTGTTAGTTTACTTTTCTGTGCAAATAACAGTGTTATCAGGATGGGATAGTATAATCTGTTTCCTAAACTGAAGCTGACAGACCCCAAACTTTTATCAAGGGGCTGTTTATAGAACACTGAAGGGAATCACACTCTCTAATACATATTTTTCCTGTGTATGGTTTTTGGTTTTAGTTTTTAAATCATCACATTCCCCACACAAAGTTAGTTTATATTAGGAATCTAGAGTATCAGTTTTATTATTAGGATTTCCATTTTTTTCCATGTATTTAAAATTTATATTTGGAAAGATAAAAATAAAAATAATGAACAATCATAAAGCCACGTCCTAAAGTATACAAAGTAGGAAGTGAAAGCTCTCTGTTTATTCCTTCGGGCTTGTGCCCCCTAACAGTGGAGTCTTCCAGAATTTTTCTTTACACGTCAAAGACACATACATATCTCTTTACACACATACACAATTTTCTTTCTTTTTTTGGCCAAGGCTGGGTTTGAACCCGCCACCTCCGGCATATGGGGCCAGCGCCCTACTCTTTGAGCCACAGGCGCCGCCCCATACACAATTTTCCATTCACAGAGATGGGCTTATGCTATACATGCAAGGGATGTCTGGAAAGTGTCCAGCCTTTACGTCTCTACTTTTCATATCCGTGGCTGGGTACTTTCTTGACAGCCCTCATATTTTCTGCAAGGTAGTGTGTGAAAAGACCTCATGGCTATCTTCCCAAAGTAGTAATGTATCTTCCTCCAGTCTTCCAAATGACTGAATACTATTCCATTGCATGGCGAATCATAATTTCTCCCACTGGAGTTTTATTGAGGAATTTGTCTTCCTCTCCATCCCTCCCACCTTCCCTCCCTCCTCCTCCCTCCCTCCCTCCCTTCTTTCCTTCCTTCCCTCCCTTCTTTTTTCTCTTTCTTTCTCCTCTCTTTTCTTTCTTTTGATCGTTCTCCAGCTATATTTCTGTTTTTCTTTGCTATCACAGTACAAACAGTACTTTGATAAACTTCTTTGTATATGGATCTTTCTCACTCATGCCATTATTTCTACAGCATAAATTCCTGGGAGTGGGATTATGTGTCACAGTGTGTGGACTTAAATTTTTAAAAAGACACGTCATCTACCATTCAGCCTCAGAAAAAGATGGAGACTTTCATCTTTTGTATTAACCTGGATGGAGTTGAAACGCGGTTTTTCTTAGTAAAGTATCACAACACAAGGAAGGAAAAGGCAAGTATCCAATGAACTCATACTAACACGAAGCCAGTAGATAAACTAATACACGCCCACACTAAAGAAAAACTCAATTTCAGTTGGAAGGGGAGGGTGGGGGATTGGTGTGCTCCCAACTAATGGACACAATGTAAGGGTATATGGCACACTCCTGGGTGCGGGACACAGCTACAACAGGGACTTTCCCTAAGAAATTCGTATACTGTGACCTCATATTACTCTGAAATAAAAAAAAAAAAGATATATCATCACAATTTCCCCCTGAATGATCTACCAGTTTGTATGCTGCCTTATCCAATCTTAGGTTATCTTTTAAGGGTCAACAGAATTCCTACTCTCTGGGCTTCTTCTCCAGTAATCTAGCCCATTTTAATCTGCAACTTCCTTAAACCATTTATTGCTCTTGTTTCGTACATGACTGTTCTTAAAACTGTGTTCTTTGTTAGAGATCTAATGAGCAGACTTTATGTTCTTACCCCAACCTTGTACTTCCCCCAACTCAGACCTGGCTCTTCTGTTTCTCCAGAGAGCAGGAGGAGTCACCTCCTCTCAGAATCTTTCCATTACCCTATTACCCTCCCAGACTCCTCCCTCCCCTCCTTGATCCTCCTTCTGCTAATCTTTCCTCATCACAGCCCAGTATAATTATTGTTTACTTGTCTGATTTTTTCCATTTAACTGTGTGCACCTTGAAGGCAGAGATTTTATTATTACATTTAAGTTGTGTATCACCAGTTCCTACCTGGCACAGGCCCTGACTCATGAAAAACAATTTTTTTCTTGAATGAATGAATGACATTTACTGTGGATAGCTGATCGTTTAGTTGTTTCATGGGTGTTTGTTTGTTTTTTTTTTTTTTTGGAGATAAAGTCTTACTCTGTTGCCCTGGGCAGGGTGCTGTAGCATCACTGTAGCTCACAGCAATTCCAAACTCTTGAGCTTGAGCAGTCCTCTTGGTTCAGCCTCCTGAGTAGCTGGGACTACAGACACCTTCCACAATGCCCAGTCAGTTTTTCTCTTTTTGGTAGAGATGGAGGTCTCATTCTTACTCAGGCTGATCTTTAACTCCTGAGCTCAAGGAATCCATCTGCCTTGGCCCTCCAGCATGCTAGGATTACAGATAGGAGCCACCATGCCTGGCCTGGTGTGTCTTTCTTTCCCACTGTCATGAGTTTCTTGAAGACAGAAACTTATTTTATATTTCTTCCTCTGTTTCTCTTCCCCATAGTTTAAACCTAGAATTGGCACTCAGTAAATCTTTGTGGGATTAAATTCAGCTGAAGTTAACCTAATTATACTGCACTCAGTGATTAAAAATAAAAAGCTCTATTCTCTTTGTAGCGCCACGCATATTTTGCTTATAAAATTTGTATGGCAGGGTGGCACCTATGGCTCAATGGGTGAGGCACTGGCCCTATGTACTGAGGGTGGTGGGTTCGAACCTGGCTCTTGGCCAAACTGCAACAAAAAAAAAAAAAAAGAGAGAGAGAGAGAGATAAAATTGTATGGTAAAGGATTTGTAAATACTTACAAAAATAAGGCAGTTTAGAATATTTAAAAGACTTTATCTAAAACAGAGTCAAGATCAGGTAGATTAGAAAGAAGCCAGGGTATAGGATGGTATATTATCTAGGCCAGCAACAGGGAAAAGTGACCTCAAACATTTAGTTGACAACCAAAAAATAACTGAATGAAGTAGGTCTCCCACAACCCCACAACCTCACTACTAAGGTTGTATTTTCCAGGGAGTGGAAGAAATAAAATCAGTGTTCTTTATAATCCTGCTTATTATTGTCATTTTATATAAAGGGATGACTCAGGCTCTGGCTGTCTCAGCAATCATTCTGGCATCTTAATGACAAGAATAAATATCATTTGACTCATCCATGAGCCTGAAGTCAGAGCTACTTTCTGAAATTCTTGAGGAGTAATTGGTGAAATACTGCTGATGATGCAACTCTGTCTTCGCCGGCACCTGCCTTTTCAGTATTGAAGAGAGAAAAAAAAAAATGGACCCTTGCTCAGACTTAGACAGCTTGGAAACTGGTGACTAAGGGGGCCTAGAGGAACTCAGGGGGTATCATTCTAGGGATCATGTCTTTTAGTTCTTTGTAATCTGACTCCAGGATTGTTTCTAAGTTTACACCTGGGGTCTTCCATGTTGAAGAGCTAGCCAAGTTGTGTAAGAACCATTGTACCATCATGCCCCACATAAGGCCTGCCACTGAAGCCCTGGCTCATTTGTGTTTGTCAGTAAAGGAATCTCCTACCTCGTTATCCTGCTTCTCCTTTTCTTTGGGTAAAAATATAAACCCTAGAGAACAAGATGCTCTTTGTTTGAACAACAACAGTCAAGATCATGTACAAATCTTTAGCAGGGGCTTGGCACCTGTGGCTCAAGCGGCTAAGGCGCCAGCCACATACACCTAAGGTGGTGGGTTCGAATCCAGCCCAGGCCTGCCATAACAACAATGACAGCTGCAACCAAAAAATAGCTGAGCATTGCGGCGGGCACCTATGGTCCCAGCTACTTGAGAGGCTGAGACAGGAAACTTACTTGAGCCCAGGAGTTGGAGGTTGCTGTAAGCTGTGATGCCACAGCACTCTACCCAGGGGGACAGCTTGAAGCTCTGTCTTCAAAACAAAAACAAAAACAAATGTTTAGCAGGGAACGTACCCATTTTTTTCTTTTTTTCTTTTTTTGAGATAGAGTCTCACTATGTTTGCTGCCCTCAGCAGAGTGCGGTGGTGTCATCACAGTTCACTGCATCCTTCAACTCCTGGACTTAAGTGATTCTCTTGCTTCAGCCTCCCAAATAGCTGGGACTACAGGCTCCCACCACAATGCTTGCTTATTTTTTGGTTGCAGTTGTCATTGTTTAGCTAATCCAAGCTGGGTTTGAACCTGCCAGCTTCAGTGTATGTGGCTGGGGCTGTAATTGCTACGCTATGGCCACCAACCCATACCCATGATTTTTGATAAATCATAGTGGAGTACGGTAGTTTTGCCACTTTAGGCCTTTAATTTAAATCTTTAATCTATTTTAAGTAATTTTTTTTTTTTTTTAGACAGAGCCTCAAACTGTCGCCCTGGGTAGAGTGCCGTGGGGTCACAGTTCACAGCAACCTCCCACTCCTGGGCTTAAGCAATTCTCTTGCCTCAGCCTCCCAAGTAGCTGGGACTATAGGCACCTGCCACAACGCCTGGCTATTTTTTTGGTTGCAGCTGTTATTGTTGTTTGGTGGCCCCGTGCTGGATTCGAGCCCGCCAGCACAGGTGTATGTGGCTGATGACTTAGCTGCTTGAGCCACAGGTGCCGAGCCTATTTTAAGTAATTTTTTAATGTGGTGTGAGAGAAGGTCCAATTTCATTTTTGTCTATGTGTACATCCAGTTTTCCCAACACCATTTATTGAAGGGACTATCTTTTTCCTATGGTGTGTTCTTGGCACATTTGTTTAAGATCAGTTGACTGGAAAAGCTCAGATTTATTTCTGGGCTCTCCGTTCTGTTACATTGGTAAATATGTTTGTTGTCTAATGCTAGCACCATGCTGTTTTGCTGATTATAGCTTTGTAATCTATTTTGAAATAAGGAAGTGAAATTCTTCCAACTTTGTTCTTACTCAAAATTGCTTTAGGGGACTTTTAGGGGTCTTTTGGGGTTCCATATGGATTTTGTTTTTTTCTCTGTTTCTGGTAATGAATGTCATTTAGGTTTTGACATTAAATCTGTAGATCAGTTTGGGTACTATAAAAATTTTAACAATATTAATTGTTCTGATCTATGAACATAGCATGTCTTTTCATTTATCTGTATCTTCTTTAATTTCCTTCATTAATGCTTTATAATTTTTGGTGGAAAAATCTTACTTCTTTTGTTAAGTTCACTCCTAAGTATTTCATTCTTTTTATTGTTATTGTAAATGAGATTGTCTTTTAATTTCCTTTTTAGATGGTTTATTGTCTGTGTATATAAAACCACTAATGTTTGTATGTTAATTTTTTTATTTCTTATAGCATAACTGTGTACATCAATATGTTTGTTAATTTTTGTATGCAAGATTTTGTATCCTACACCTTTACTGAATTTGTTTACTAGTTCTAATAGTTTCTTGCTGAGTCTTTAGGGTCTTATATTGTATCATCTGCAAACAGATGATTTTATTTCTTCCTTTCTGGTTTGAATGACTTTTACTTCTTTTTCTTGTCTAATTACTCTGGCTAAGACCTCAGTACTATATTGTATAGAGGTATCAAGAGTGGGCATCCATGACTTGTACTGGATTGTAGAGGAAAAAAAAAATCTCAATTTCTTTTCATTGATTTTGCCATAGGCTTTTTATATTTAGTGTATAGCCTTTATTTCATTGAGGTAAAATTCCTTCTACATTTATTTTGTTGACTTTTTAAAAATCATGAATGCATGTTACATTTTGTCAATGCTTGTTCTGCGCCTATTGATTTTTAACTTAATTTTTATTGATTCATGACTGTATACATTTACGTACAATGTATAATGTGATGGTTTGATATACAAATGTGTAATGCTTAAATCAAACTGATTAACATAACCATCACCTCACTTATTTATTTATTTTTTTGAGACAGAGTCTTACCATGTCCGCATTGGTAGAGTGCCATGGTATCACGGCTCATACACAAGTGAATACTGGCCCCAAATCCCAAAAAAGTCCATAGGTATCAGTGCCTGAACAAAGGGTATTTAACAAGTTCAAGCAAGGAGGAAAGAGAAAACGAGGTAGTATAATACAGCTCTGTGAAGAAATTGCTGGTGACATTGAGTCAGATAGTGTAGAGGTAAAAAAGGAATCTACACAAAAGGAAAGTGAAAAGGAGGTGAAGCCTGCAGAAATAAAGTTGGAAGAGATCAATGTTGAGAGGCAAATACTTCATCAGAAGGAAACAAGCCACGATGGGCAATGTAATCGTTTCTTTCCCAGTAGAAAAACAAAGCCTGTGAAATGTATACTAAATGGAGTAAACAGCTCAACTAAGAATAACTCCAACTGGACTAAAATTAAACTCTTGAAATTCACCTCTGTACAGCAGAATAAATTGGATTCTCAAGTTTCCCCTAAATTGGGTTGGTTATGAACCCGTTTTTCACCACCAGCTTTAAAAATCCATCATCCAGTGACCCAAAACCACATGGTAGAAATGTATCACGCCAGCAGGAAAAAATGAAAGAAATACATTCTGAAGAAGTTACATTAATGATATTGTGGTTGAAATGAATAAAACCACAGAAAGGGCTCCTGAATATTGTCATTTGGAAAATCAGATAAAATCTTCTCCTGACCTACCATTGGATAATCAGATGAAACATTCTTTTGAATCAGCACCAGATAAGAATTTCAACCTATTTTTTGGAATCCAAGTTGGGAAACAGTCCATTAGAAAATACTACTGCTGTTTCAACTCTGTTCTGTCAAGCAAAAGTTGATACAGGAGATAGTAAATTTCCAGGTTCCGTTCCCAAAAAGCACAGTATATACTCAAAACCAAACATTACAGAGCAGTGATGAGAGGGAGACACCACCAAATCATTCTTGGCCTATGTCGAATTCACATTTGGAGATAACAATGCCAAAGGACTTGAAACTGAAGGAAGCAGAGAAAGGTGATGAAAAACAGTTGATCATAGATGCAGGACAGAAAAGATTTGAACCAGTTTCCTATAATGTTTGTGGAATGCTTTCCCCAGCTTCAAATCCAGAAGCTGAAACACAGCCTGGGCTTTTCCACAACCAGCCTGTAAGTGTTGTAAAATATGTGGGCCGGAAAAAAGAATTCTGGCTAAATACCCTAATGGCAGGATAATAATGGTTCTTCCAGAAGACCCAAAGTATACCCTGAAAAAGGGTGAGATTAGAGAGCTTGATAATGATGTAGGTTTTCAACAGCTTCTGCTAATGTGCTATTCCAGAACTAAAACACTTCTCTTCATTTAGATTGACAAAAAAGTAGTTGGCTGCCTGATTGTGGCACATATCCAGTGGGGCTACAGAGTTATAGAAGAGAAACTTCTGGTTATCAGGTCAGAGGAAGAAGTCAGATTTGAAAGGCAAAAAGCCTGCTGCAGCTCAACCTTGCCAGAAGTTGCAATCTGTGGAATCGGCTGAATATGGGTATTCGGCATGATGTGTCAGAAGGAAATTGCTTCTTGCATGACTGAATGCCTAAGGAGTAGCTTTATATATGGCTTGTATTTGAGTAAAGATGAAATTGCTTTCTCAGATCCCATTCCTGATGGAAAACTGTCACATAGTGCTGTGGCACTGGCCACTTTCTGGTATGTAATTTTATTAATGGGCAGAATAGCACCTAAAATAAATTCTTGCCTATAGTCCTGGAAGACATCTATTGAAGAGATTGGTTGCTGACTTTAACTGAAAACTAGAGCCATTTTTGTTACAATGAACTCAGGACTGGCAACAACCATAGGATTGTCCCATTTTCATAAAACTGGAAACAATGCAATAATAGCTTATTATTGTTTTGGTTTTTAAACAAGATATTTTATCTTTTGCAGAAATTTATGTTGATTTTTTTTTTTCCTTTTGAGACAGAGTCTCATTTTGTCACCCTTGGGAGAGTGCAGTGGCAACATAGATCACAGCAACCTCAAACTCCTGGGCTTACGTGATTCTCTTGCCTCAGCCTCCCAAGTAGCTGAGACTATAGGTGCCTGCCACAACATCCAGCTATTTTTAGAGACAGGGTCTCTCTCTGGCTCCGGCTGGTCTCGAACCTGTGAGCTCAGGCAATCCACCCGCCTTGGCCTCCCAAGTGCTAGAATTCCAGCGTAAGCCACCTCAGCAGGCCCTATGATAGGTGTATTTTATTTATAGTTATTTAGACATGTTTACATGCAGCAGACAATTGTTCATAGTGGACTGAAAACTAATGTAAGGACTATGGTCTCAGGGATAAGTATATTTTGAAGTTCTTCATATGAAAATATAACAGTGTACTTTGGTACTCTATTTTTTGTACTGATCTGCTGATACCAGTTACAGGTTTGATGATTTTATTTTCACATCACGGAAACCAATGTGTTTGAGTTACTATCCAAGGAGGGTGCAACAGTCTGTGTTTAGGAATTTGGAGATAATTTTTTAAAAGGCCTGAAGTATGCTTTGAAGAAACAACTACAGAAAAGAAAAGCTCCAAATGAGCAGAAAGAATTGAGCTTTTTTTCCTATTTCTCTCTCCTATCTTTGATGGCAGGAAGAAGTGGGAGGTGCTAAAGATTTGAGGCTTTACTTCTTAGAAAATTATGACTAGAATTAGGAAAAGTACCCTCTCAGTTCATTACCCTTTCATTCTGGTTTCACTTTTTTTTGCAACAAATGGCAACTTGGCACATGTAGGCTGTTAACAAATCTCGGATAGGTTTATGAAAACCTATGGAATAGTCACAAGCTTAATATAGGTGACTTGGTATCTGCTTTGTTAGTCTTTAGAAATATAGCACTGAGTAATGCCCTCAGTACCCGACTTCATTTTGATACTTGTCTATTCTTCATAGTGCCCTCTACTTTTAAAGAGTTTGTATATTGAAAACTGCTTTAGCCTTTTATGACCTGTATATAATGTAGAAGAAAACATTAAAATACTTAAAAAATAAATGAAAATAAATTTGAGTTCCTTTGTTTGTTTTTTTATTTAAAAATTTTTTTTTTGATTTGTTTTTGGGACAGAGTCTCAAGCTGGGTAGCATGCTATGGTGTCAGAGTTCACAGCAACCTCAAACTCTTGGGCTTAAGAGATTCTCTTGCCTCAGCCTCCCAAGTAGCTAGGACTACAGACGCCCACCACAATGCCTTTTTTTTTTTCGGTTGTCATTGTTGTTTTAGCTGGCCCAGGCTGGTTTTGAACCTGCCAGCTGCAGTGTGTATGGCTGGTGCCCTACCCACTGAACTATGGGCACTGCCCCTTTGGGGTTTTTGAATTTGGATGCCTTTTTCATTCCTAGAGTCTGGGAAGTTTTGATTTATTATTTCTTTAAATAATCTTTCTTCCTCTTTCTCTAAATAGTATTTCTTCCCCTTTCTCTATCTTCTCCTTATCGTACTCCTAAAATGCACATAGTAGTTCACTTGGTGGTGTCCCAGAAATTTCAAAGACTTTCTGACTTTCTTTTTTCTTTTTTTGAGACAGAGCCTCAAGCTGTCCCCTGGGTAGAGTGCTATGGCTTCACTGCTCACAGCAACTCCTGGGCTCAAGCGAGTCTCCTACCTCAGCCTCCCAAGTAGCTGGGACCACAGGCGCCTGCCACAATGCCTGGCTATTTTTTTTTTTTTTTTTTGGTTGCAGCCGTCATTGTTGTTTGGC
Organism: Galagoides demidoff; assembly: GCA_963574575.1. Classification (NCBI taxonomy): domain Eukaryota; kingdom Metazoa; phylum Chordata; class Mammalia; order Primates; family Galagidae; genus Galagoides; species Galagoides demidoff. The sequence goes on along the minus strand of CAUYQV010029585.1, from coordinate 24,688 downwards.
AGGCCTGGGTTGGATTGGAACCCGCCACCTTAGGTGTATGTGGCTGGTGCCTTAGCCGCTTGAGCCATAGACGCCGAGCCAACTTTCTGGCTTTCTTCACTCTTTTTTATTCTTTTTTTTTTTTTTTCTCTCCTCACATTTGATAATTCAAATGACCTGTCCTTGGGTTTGCTGCTTCATTTCTGTGATTGATTTGGTCTCCTGTTAAAGCTCTTTGTTGAATATTTCCTTCCATTCATTGTATTTCTTGGCTGTAGAATTTCTATTTGGTTCTTTAAATTATTTCTTTTTCTTTGTTGGAATTCTAATGTATTGTTTTCCTGATTTCATTAAATTGCCTATCTGTATATTCTTGGAACTCAACGACTTCTTTAAAAATAAATATTATAAATTTTCGCTAGGCCATTCATAGATCTCCATGGGGTGGGGGTGTCAGTTACTAGAAATTTATTAGGTTCTTTGATGGTGTCATGTCTCCTGGATTTATCATGTTCCTTATAGCCTTGTACAGGGATTCCTTGATTTGTTGTGCTTTATTATGCTTTGCAGATAATACAGTTTTTGCTAATTAAAGGTTTGTGATAATCCTGCACTGAGTAAGTTTATTGACACCATTTTTCTGACCGCATATGGTCACTTCATGTCTTTGTGTCACATTTTGGCATTTTTCTTATTACAGGGTATTTGAGCCTTTTAAATTATGGTATCTGTTATGGTGTTCAATGATCTGTGTTCAATGATCTTTGATATTTCTATTTTAATTACGTTGGGGTGTCACAAACTATGCTCATGTAAAATAGGAAACTTAATTGATAAATGTTGTATGTGTTCTGACTGCTTTACCAACCAGCCATTCCTTCATCTCTCTAACTCTTCTTGGGATTATTTATTCTCTCAGACACAACAATATTGAAATCAGGCCAATTAATAGTCCTAAAATGGCCTCTAAAATGTTCAAGTGAAAGGAAGACTTATATAGCTCTCCCTTTAAATCAAAAGCTAGAAATGATTAAGTTTAGTGAGAAAGGAATATTGAAAATAGAGATACACCAAAAAGTAGGCTCTTGCTCCCAACAGTTAGCCAAGTTGTGAATGCAGAGGAAAGTTCTTGAAGGAAATTATAAGTGCTACTTCATAATTCAGTGAACACCCATATAATAAGAAAGTGAAGTTCCCTTATTGCTGACATGGAGACAGTTATAGTGGTCTGGATAGAAGATCAAGCCAGATACAAAATTCTCTTAAGTCAAAGCCTAATCCAGACACAACATTCCTTTAAGTCAAAGCCTAATCCGGAGCAAGGCCCCTAATTCGCTTCAATTTATGAAGGCTAACAGAGGTGAGGAAACTGCATGAGAAAATTTGAAGGCATAGAACTTCTTTCTGCTGGAAGAAGATGCCACTGCTATTTAGGACTTTCATACCTAAAGTGGAGAGTCACTGCCTGGCTTCAGAGTTTCAAATGATAGGCTGATTCTCTTGTTAGGGGTTAATGCAGCTGGTGATTTTATGTTGAAGTCAATGCTCATTTACCATTTCAAAAATCCTAGAACCATTAAGAATTAAACTAAATCTTCTTTGCCCATCAGATTTCTTAATTTTTAAAAAAATTTGTACTTATTGTTGGTACATAATAGTTATATATCTTTATAAGGTACATGTGAAGTTTGGATACAGGTATACAATATAAATTAATCAAATCAAGGTAATCGAGGTTTCCATTACTTCAGGTTTTTAATATTTCTTTGTGTTAGGAACATTCCAATTCCATTCTTTTCGTTATTTTAAAGTATACCTTAACTTATTGCTGATTATAGTCACTTTGTTGTGCTGTCAAACATTGTTCATTCTATCTATCTAACTGTATCCTTGCACTCATTAACCATCTCCTCTTATCCCTCCTCCCTGCTATCCTTCCCAGTCTCTAGTAACTGTTACTCTACTCTCTGTCTACATGAGATCAATTGTTTCAAATATTTAGCTCCCATATATGAGCTGAGAAGACGTGAGCTTTGTCTTTCTGTGTTTGGATTATTTTGCTTTACATAATATTCTCTGGCTCCACCAATGTTGTTGCAAAAGGATTTCATTCTTTTTTTGTGACTATACACATATTTCATTATATCTGTATATATCTGTATATATATATTACAACATCTTTATCCATTCATCTGTTGACAGACCTTTAGATTGATTCTGAATCTTCTCTATTGTGAATAGTGATGCAGTAAACATAGAAATGCAGATATCTTTATAATATACTGAATTCCCTTCCTTTGGATACATACCCAGCAGTGAGATTCCTGGGGCACATGGTGGTTCTATTTTTAGTCTTTGAGGAACCTCCATGCTGTTATCCATAGTGGTTGCACTAATTTACATCCTCACCAATGGCATCTGAGGGTTCTCCTTTGTCCACATCCTTTCCAGCATTTGCTATTGCCTGTTTTTTTTTTTTTAAGCCATTTTAGTTGGGGTGAGATGATATCTCATTGTAGTTTTTATTTGCATTTCTCTGATGATCAATGATGTTGAGTACTTTTTTATATACCTATTGGCCATCTGTATGTCTTCTTTTGAGAAATATCTATTCAAATCAGTTCCCACTTTTAAATTGGATTATCTACTTTTTTACTATTGAGTTGTTGGAGCTCTTTATTTATTCTGGTTATTAATCCTTTGTGAGATAGGTAGTTTTCATATATCTTCTCCCATTCCGTGAGTTGTCTCCTCTCTTTGTTGATTGTTTCCCTTGCTGCATAGAAACTTTTTAGTTTGATGTAATTTCATTTATCTAATTGCTGTGGTTGTTTGTGCTTTCAGGATATTACTCAAGACGTCCTTACTTTGACCAATGTCCTGAAGCATTTCTTCAATGTTTTCATTTAGAGTTTTATAGTTTTAGGTCTTGCATTAAGTTTTCAATTCATTTTTATTTGAATTTTGTATGTAGTGAGAGATAAGAGTTTAGTTTCATTCTTCTGCATATGGATATCCTGTTTTCCCAACACCATTTACTAAAGAGACTATCTTTACCTTATTGTATTTTCTTAGCACCTTTGTCAAAGATAGGTTCACTATTGATGTCTAGATTTATTTCTGTGGTCTCTATTCAGTTCCCTTGATCTATGTATCTGTTTTTATGCCAGTACCATGCTGTTTTGGTTACTATATCTTGGTAGTATAATTTGAAGTCAGGTAATATGATTCCTCTAGTTTTTTTCTTTTTGCTCAGGATGGCTTTGTCTATTCTGGGTCTTTTGTGGTTCCATATAAATTTTGGAATTATTTTTTCTATTTCTGAGAAAAATGTCATTGGTATTTTGATGAGGATTTAATTAAATCCATAGTTTGTTTTGGGTAGTATAGACATTTTAACAATACAGAGTCTTCCAATCCATGAGCAGGGAACCAACCTTCTTTCCTTCCTTCCTTCCTTCTTTCTTTCTTTCATCTTCTTCAATTTTTTTCATCAATGTTTTGAAGTTTTCATTGTAAATATTTTACCTCTTTGGTTACCTGGGTATTTTATTTTATTTTTGAGACAGAGCCTCAAGCTGTCACCCTGGGTAGAGTGCTGTGGCATCACAGCACACAGCAACCTCCAACTCCTGGGCACAAGCACTTTTCCTGCCTCAGCCTCCCAAGTAGCTGGGACTATAGGTGCTTGCCACAGTGCCCGGCTATTTTTTTGGTTGCAGCCATCAGGGTTGTTTGGTGGGCCTGGGCTGGATTCGAACCTGCCAGCTCAGGTATTATGTGGCTGGCGCCTTAGCCACTTGAGCCACAGGCGCCAAGCCCTGGGTATTTTATATTAGTTGTAGCTATTATAAATGGGATTACTTTCTTGGTTTATTTTCAGATTGTTTGCTCTTGGCATATAAAATTGCTACTGATTTTTGTATGTTGATCTTGTATCCTGTAACTTTGTTGAACTTGTTTATTAGTTCTAATAGGGTTTTTTGTGTGTGTGTATGGAGTCTTTAGGTTTCTCTAGATGTAAGATTATACCATCTTGGTATAATCCTTTCCAGTGTAGATACACTTTCTTTCTTTCATTTGTCTGATTGCTCTAGCTAGAACTTCCAGTATTACCTTTTACAGTGGTAAAAGTGGGCATCTTTATACTGTTCCTGATCTAAGAGACAAGGCTTTCAGTTTTTCCTCATTTGGCAGGATACTATCTGTGGGTCTTTCATATATGGTTTTTATCATGATGAGGTAAGTTCCTTCCGTACCCAGTATTTTGAGAGTTTTTATCATGAAGGGATGTTGAATTTTATCAAACACCTTTTCAGCATTAATTGAAATGATCATATGGTTTTTGTTCTTCATTCTGTTGATATGATGTATTGAATTGATTTGGGTATGTTGAACCACCCTTGCATGCCTGGGTTGAATCTAACTTGATCAAGATGAATTATCTTTTTTTTTTTTTTAATAAAGGAAGGTCTTTATTTACTGGCCAGGACCTTACGGCATAGAATTCCAAATGGCTGTGCTCTCTGACTGGCTTGGGCTTTCCCTTTTTATTGATAGTCAAAAAGTTCCACCCCACAGGTACCCTTCCCATTGGCCAGTTTGAATCAAGCAGAGGATGCTATTCCAGCCCCTACAGAACTACAGGATTTCACAGAACTTGGAAATTTCCAATTTCCAGGAAGTTAAGTTTACAAATTCCCAAGAGCTGAGTCACCAAGGAGAGGACCCTGCAGGTGTATCCTTGTGGTCTCCTTGAGAAGACCTGTTCTCCTGAACTTCAATCTTCTTGGGTGTCCTCTCTCATTCCCCTCTTTTGAGACTTCAATATATTTTAATTTGGGGTCTCAAGATCAGCTTATTTCTGCAGATGCAGATATTAATTTTCAGCACTGAGGTTTTAGGGACTGTGAATCTTCTTGGGTTTTCTACGCAGGCCTTAATAGTACCATGGTGGTGGGCTAACACACGTGCAAGTTTTTACTTTTCCCTGTGATATTTTTCCCCCTTTTCCCAAAGTCCAAAGTCCAATTAAGACAAGTCCCTCCAGGAATTTCCTCAGGCTTCAGTGGTATGTTGACCAGCCAGCTCCCAGTATGTGACGAGAGCAGCAGGACATGTTGACTGTCTTAAAAGTTACCTTTACTTTCCAAGGGGCAGTGAAGCCCTACTCAGCCAGCTGTGATGACTCCAGGTGAGAATTCCTTTTACCTTTGCTGCTGTGCATGTGGTCAGGATGATGGTATGAATTATCTTTTTAATGTCTTGTTGAATGTGGTTTTCTAGTATTTTGTTAAGGATTTTTGCACCAATTATTATCAGAGATATCGGCCTATAGTATTCTTTTTTTGTTGTGTAGCTGTCTGGCTTTGGTATCAGGTAATACGGGCCTCAGAGAAAGAGCTTAGAAGTATACCCTATTCCTCAATTTTTTGGAATAGTTTAAGTAGATTTGTATTAGTTTTCCTTTAAATGCTTGGTAGAATTCAGCAGTGAAGCCATTGTGTTCTGGGCTTTTCTTTGAAGGCCTTTATTTCTCCTTTAGGTTTGAAGGATATTTTTGTACAGTATAGTATTCTAGGGCTAGAGCTTTTTTCTTTCAGCACCTTGAATATGTCATGCTACTCTCTTCTGGCCTGTAAGATTTCCATGGAGAGGTCTGTTGCCAGATGTATTGGAGCTCCTTATGGTTTACTTTTGGTTTTAATCCATGACCTTTGGGAGCTTAACTATTAAATGTCTTAAGGTAGTCTTGCTTGAGTTATATCTTTTTGATGTTCTATGACCTTCTTGTGCCTGAATATTGGTATCTTCCTCTGGGTTTGGAATGTTTTGTGTTATTATTTTTTGAATATACTTTCTTCCTCAATGTCTTTTTCTACCTCCTTTTTAAGACCAATAACTCTTATATTTTCCCCTTGAAAGCTAGTTTCTAGGCCCTGTAGGCATGCTACATTCTTATTTATTCTTTTTTCTTTTTCTCTTCTGTGTATTTTCTTTTTTCTTTTCTTTTTTTTTGAAATAGAGCCTCAAGCTGTCCCCGTTGGGTAGAGTGCTGTGGCATCACAGGTCACAGCAACCTCCAACTCCTGGGCTCAAGCGAGTCTCCTGCCTCTGCCTCCCAAGTAGCTGCGACTACAGGCACCCGCCACAATGCTTAGCTATTTTTTTTGGTTGCAGCCATCATTGTTGTTTGGCGGGCCAGGCTGGATTCAAACCCGTCACCTTAGGTGTATGTGGCTGGCGCCTTAGCCACTTGAGCCACAGGCGCCGAGCCATCTTCTATGTATTTTCAAATGGCCTATTCTTTTTTTTTTTTTCCTGAGACAAAGTCTCCCTTTATTGGTCTCGGTAGAGTCCTGTGACGTCATAGGTTACAGCAACCTCAAACTCTTGGGCTCAAGCGATTTTCTTGGCTCAGCCTCCTGAGTAGCTGGGACTATAGGCATCGGCCACAACACCTGGCTATTTTTAGAGATGAGGTCTCACTCTGGCTCAGGCTAATCTTGAACCTGTGAGCTCAGGCAGTCCTCCCACCTTGGCCTCCCAAGTGTTGGGATTATAGGCGTGGGCCACTGTGCCTGGCTCTAATATGGCTGATTTTTATGCTCATTAATTCTCTTGTCTTGATCAATTCTGCTGTTGAGAGACTCTGAAGTATTTCTCAGCGTGTTAATTGAATTCTTAAGCTCTAGAATTTCTGCTTGAATTTTAAAAATTATTTTAATCTTTGTTATATTTCTCTGATAGGCTTTTGAATTCCTTCTCTGTGTGGTCTTGACATTCATTGAGCTACTTCAGGACAGCTAATTTTATGTCTTTGTCTGCAGGGTCACTTATTGCCTTCACTTAGGGATTAGTCACTGATACCTTATTTGGTTGGTTTGGTGAGGTCATGTTTTACTGGATGTTCTTGATGCTTGTGGATATTCATTAATGTCTGAGCCTTGAAGAGTTAGGTATTTATTTTAATTTCCACAGCCTGAGCTTGTTTAAACCTATCCTTCTTGAGAAGGCTTTTCAGCTATCCAGAGGGAATTAAGTGTTGTGATCTAAGTTTTTGATCACTCCAGGCATATCAGCACTGGGGGTGCCCCAAGCCCAATTATGCTGTAGTTCTTACAGACTCTGAGTGGTACCACCTTGGTGGACTTGGATAAGACATGAGAGCATTCCCTAGCTTACACAGTAAAGTCTCTCATTCTCTTCCCTCACTCTCATTGCTGGGTTGCTAGAGTAGAGTAGAAATGATATGGGGAGTCTTGCGTAGCCATCAGCACCAGGTGACACCCAAAGTCAGTGGTAACTGTTGCCTAGCTACCTCTGATGTTTATTCAAAGCCCAAGAGCTCCTTATGTTAGCATGTGGTGAATCCTGCCGGGACTGGGTTTTTTAATGCAGGGCAGTATGTGTCCTGGTGGGTCCAGAATGTCACCCAGGAACCAAGGCCTGGCTCAGTGCCTTGGTACTTTACTTTATTGTGGCTGAGATGGTACCTAAGTTGTAAAATAAATTCCTCTGAGCTCTTCTCTTTCCTTCCCCAAAGTGGAATAGGACTGCCCCTGGGCCATACTGCCCTAGGTGGGGAAGGGGTGACATAGGTACTGGCTTGACTGCAGCTACTGGAGTCTCATTGAGTCATGTGCCCCCCACATTTACTGGTTCTGAGCCAGCACAGCTTCAGGAATTGCCCAAGAACTGTAGCTATTATGGTCCAACTGCATTATGAATTTATTCCAGGCCTCAGGCTGGTTTTGTCAGCCGGTGATGGGGCTAGCCAGAACTCAGATTGCCAGCAGAGAATTTCCCTCTGGCTGAGATGGTCTCAATTGCTCCCCCTGAGGACACCAGCAGAATTCTCCCCTATGCTGTGTTCCCCTGTGTCGGGGATTTGAGGAGGGTGGGCATAGAGGGGCTCTGAGTTTCAATACAAAGCTCCACAATCACTTCACTCTCCCTCTCCTGGGCACACAGATTCTCTCACCACTCGGTGTGCTAGTGCAACACTAATCAGGGATGGAGGAGGGATAGCATGGGCCGTGCAAGATTATCTTTCCTGCCCTCTTCAGTGCCTCTTTCCCTGATAAAACCAGATAGTATGATCACTGACCTGATTTTTAGTTCTTTGAAAGGTGCTTGCTTACTTGTACAGTTGTTGAATTTGGGGTTGGTCTGGAGGGATGATTATTAGTGGTTTCTATTGGTATATTTGCTCCATTCCCAATCCATCACATCTATTTACAGCATGGTTTATTAAATATTTTATTTTTTATTTTTTTGGCCAGGGCTGGGTTTGAATCTGTCACCCTAGGCATATGGGGCTGGTGCCCTACTACTTTGAGCCACAGGTGTCACCCATTATTAAACATTTTAAATCTACTGTTGAGACTTCCTGCTCAGGAAAAAAGGTTCCTCTCAAAATATTACCATTCATTGAAAATGCTCCTAGTCACCCAAGAGCTCTGATGGAATTGTACAAGGAGATTAATGTTTTCATGGCTGCTAACACAGCACCCATTCTATGGCCCATGGATAAAGGAGTAATTTCAATGTTAGTCTTACTGTGTAAGGAATACATTTCATAAGGCAATAGCTGCCATTGGTAGTTATTCCTTTAATGGATCTGGGAAAAATAAATAGAAAACCTTCTCAAAAGTATTCACCACTCTGATGCCACAAAGAACATTCATGATTTATGGGAGGAGGTCAAAATACCAACATTAATAGGACTTTGAAAAAAGTTGATGGCAATGCTCATGGATGACCTTGAGGAATTCAAAACTTCAGTGGAGGAAATAATTGCAGGTGTGGTGGAAATGACATGAAAACTAGAATTAGAGGTAGAGCTTGAAGATGTGACTGAATTGCTATCATCTCATGATCAAACTTGAAGAGATGAGGAGTTCTTTCTTAGGAAAGAGCAAAGAAAGTGGTTTCTTGAGATAGAATGAATCTACTCCTGGTGAAGATGCTGTGACCATTGTTGAAATGACAGCAAAGGATTTAGAATATTACATAAGCATAGAAGACAAAGTGGTGGCAGGGTTTGAGAAGAATGACTCCAACTTTGAAAGGGATTCTACAGTGGGTAAAATGCTATCAAATAGCATTGCATGCTACAGAGAAATCTCTCGTGAAAGGAAGACTCAGTTGTTGAAGCCAACTTTATTGTTGTCTTATTAAGAAATTGTCATAGCAATCTTAACCTTCAGCAACCACCACCCTGATCAGACAGCAGCCATCAACATTGATGGAAGACCCTTCACCAGCAAAAAAGATTATGAAGACTGAGATGATTATCAGCACATTTGAGCAATAAAATATTTTTAAATTAATATACATGGGGTTTTAGACTTAATACTATTGCATACTTAATGGACTATAGTATAAACATAACTTTTATATGTATTGGGACCAATGTTGGCAATGACTATGGCTATTCTCAGCACAAAGGCTGCAGTAGTCCTGGGTGGCAGCTAGCGTTGCTGAAATCTTCACTGGTGAAGACTGCTAAGGTTCTTCTAGTCTGTTGTCCCTGTAGGAGAACTCACAGAGGAGGGGATTCTTCTTCACTGACCTATACTGGCCTGGAGAATGGGGTGGATGCAGGTAGAATGCTCCCTATGCTATTCTATGTGGCTGTTCTCAAGTTTTGTGCTCTGCTGGGTTGTTGACCTTCTTAATTGTACTCCTGAGCTCTCTCAGGGCTATTTTCATCCACAGATCTTGTTCAATTATTGTTTTTGTAGAAGAAGGGCTAGGAACTTCCTAGCTCACCACTTGCTGATGCCACGTGGTCCACCCACCATGATGCAGTTTAATCTAAGTAGATAGGACTAAAATCTAAGACCACTGAAAGGAACTGAGCTGAGGGATGTCTAATATAGTCATCCAGGTAAAGCATTTCAAATCTCTGACTCCAGATAAAGCATTTCAAATATCACATGATTTAACTTAGAATTTGTGATAAGGAAATAAGAATGAGCACAAATATTTAACAATGAAAAGTCCATTGCAGTATTGTTAGTCATTGTGAAATCAGTGTAGAAATAATGTAAATGTCTAACAATAGCATATTATTAAAATAAGTAAGGGACTATCCATAGAATGGAATAATACGTAGCTATTTAAAATGATGTTCCAGAAATATCTTTTATCTTGAAATATGTTAATGATAACTAAATGGAAAAAGCAAATTACAAAACGTGTGTTTGATATAACTTTTGTTAAAAAAGGTAGAAGATAATTTAAAATAAAAATGTGCTAAGACCTCATAGTGATTCAAGGTAGACAGTATTACAATTTAAAAGTACCTTTTATTTTCTTGTCTACATATTCTGATTTGTCTGAGATGAGCATGCATTGCTTTGTTACAACCAAAATAATATATTTTGAAAATAAAAATTTATGGCCTAGTTCTATTATGTATTATAGAAATAAATGAATGAACTGTAAGTAATTTAAGGTCCAATTTTTCCCACATTGCAATTTGTGCTTGTTGTGACATGAAATAGAAAAGAGTTTTATCAGTGTATTTTCTATTTCATTGTGATTTATCTGTTTACCTCTCTGCCTCCCTTCAGGTCAAGATCCTCCAGGTCAGAGACTATTATTATTCATTTTGTATTCCTAGCATGTAGGTCATGAATTCAGTAGGTGATGAGTAAATATTGAGTAATTTAGTAAACAGCACACAAATATATGTTGAAACACTTAGATTTTAGTCAAGATGTGTTGACAATCACATCATCCATCTTGCCGTCATGTAGGAATGTAGTCAGTATATTTCTTTACATTAAAACAAACTGATTTGAAAAAAAGTAGGGATTCTTAAGCCCAGCGGATGACCTCAAATATCTGGAAGCTCCACTCCAAAATAATGGAAGAATAAAGAAGAATCTGATACAAAGAATGTCTAACTATGAAATATATCATGGAAAAAATCTGATCCATCTTGAGAGGAAGTCCTTGAGGACAAAGTCAGGATCAAATGTCAGGGGCCAAGTGCTGAGGGTAATTAATCCATAGAAATCACAGATGTGTGTATTGTGGGTGTTATATCAAAGACACCATCAGTTTGGGGATCTTAAAAATGATTTCAGGAACACAAACAATGATACTCAGTGTTTTCAAGGAAGGTAAAGAAATAAGTAAATACTGAATGCATTTTTTTTCCTGGATGTCGATGGAAATACACTCATCCAAGTCTTAAAAATATGCATGATTTTTGACCTAGCAATTTCACTTCTGAGAATTTATCCTAGAGAAATTATTATGGATATGCACAAGAAATTAAGCCTGAGGATGTTCATCACAGTATCATCTACCCTAACAAAAATGAATAAAACAACAAAACAAAAACAGAAACACTACCAGTGTCTAACAGCAATGAATTAGCAAGGTAAATTATGGAATGCTCATTTTACAGAATATATTGTGGCAACTAAAAATACTCTGTGGAAATATATTTTTAGATATGTACAGATGTTCATAGTATGTTGTTAAATCTTAAGAGACACGTTACAGAGAACTCAACAGAGTCGATCTCATTTTTGTAAGTGATAATAGATAGATGGGTCAAATAGTACATGTTAGTAGTAGTGGTTTTTTGGTGGAGGAGAGAGATTACAGATTGTTTAAAAAATTCCTTTTGCTTCTCTGTCTTTTCTGAATTCTTTGTAGTGAACCTGTGTTGATCATATAATAAGAAAAAAAAAAAAGAAGCAGAAAAAGAAGACTCTGCCAAAAAATACACATAGATGTGTAAAAGCATACTTCCAAGAGGATCACAGCTCTTCCAACAGGGAGACAGCTCTTACATAGCACTTAGTATGCCCCGTGCACCATTTATTTATATTTATAAGCTTGTTTGATCATATCACAACCCTATGATCTTTTCCACTGATGAGGAAACCGAAGCACAATGAGGTTCAGGAAATTGCTAAAGTCACAGGGTTAACAGAGCCAAGATTTGGACCAGGAGTCTATGAGCCCTGGAGTCTGTGCTCCTAACCGCCACTAATATAGAAATCTGGATCTTATCGTCCTGCCATCACACCCCTGTGATGTCCATTTTTTGTGCCTCCTTGCTTCTCTGCAGGTTGAAGGGAGTCATACGTCAGTTTCAAAGGCACATACTAGAGAGAATCTGCCATACCCTACAGGAGCTGGCTTTGACATTGATCTTAGGCCTGACGCAATGGGTGTAATTTATTTCAGAGCCTACCGCCCTGCCTGCCCACTTGCTAAATGGAGTGCCTTCATCTGCTTATTGAAACTAAAGGGCCACGCTTGGTGTCTGGAATTTTCATGACATGTTTCTCCTGTGTTGAAACCTAATTATCCTATTCTTTTAACACTTGGCAACTGTTAGCAAATCATTAGAAACAAATTAATGCTAACATGATAAAAGGCACCAATACATTGTTAACTCATTCTTTGAGGCAACAAACACATATAAATAGAGGCCTTCTAGAAATTATTCCCAAAGTCAAAGAATTCATTCTCATGGTAGATATTTTGGACATTTCAGGGGAAATATTTTAGACATTCGAGCTCAAGTGTAGTGGCTCACACCTGTAATCCCAGCACTTTGGAAGGCTGAAGTGGGAGGATTGCTTGAGGCCAGGAGTTCAAGACCAGCCTGGGAAATCTGGTGAGACCACTTTTCTACACAAAATTAAAAATTAGATGAGTCTGGAGGTGTACACCTATAGTTCTCACTCCTTGAGAGGCTGAGGCGGGAAGATTGGTTAAGCCCAGGAGTTTTAAGTTGCAGTCAGCTATGATCACATCACTTCAGTCTAGCCTGGGGAGACAGAGGGAGACCCTGTCTCTATTAAAAAAAAAAAAAGGCTCAGTTGGCTTAGCTAATAGCTGTTTGTAATCTTCTTATCTGTTGCCAACTTCCCTATAAAAACCAAAAAAGCTACATATTCGTTTTCCAGCCTTCTTGCAGCTTGAGGGTGACACAGTTCTAGATTATGAGATGGAGATGGTAGTCTGTCAGGGGTTTGGGGAGAAAGCTTTTGCATTCCTGATAAAGGTGAACTATTGACACTTCTACCCTATAATACCTCATCCTAGGCCCCTCCAGATGCCTTCAACTTGACACCTGGAGATGTCTTGGTTATTTGTGACTGGAAGGAAGAGACCAGAAGAATCTCAGAGAAATTATGGAGACACTGAACATTCAGCTTTTTTTTAATAGATAAAAACAATCCCTGTGTGCTAAACTACTGTCAGCCTGATTGTCTTTCACTTTTAGCCAAAGCCTTCCTGACTGATACACACATTTTAAAAAACAAAACATAGTTCATTTTCACGGCTCTAGTTTCACCTAGAAAGTTGTTTTCCTCTTTTAGTCCATCTGCCCCTCCTTCCTCCCTTTCTTTTTTCCTTCTTCCTATTTTTTGTACAGTATAATCTCATAAAGGAACAACATAAAAGAATAGCATAATTCGTAATAATGAGGCAAACATCTGGGTCAAGGTCCATGTGCTGGTTGTCTTCTGTTTGTCCCCCGAGTCCATCTACCCCCTGCCATTGGCCCTGAGGGTCAGCTGTGTGGACCTGGGAGCATTTTTGCTCTTTGACTCCCTCTTGGGGCTGGGGGACGGGGAGCCCAGCAGGAGACTATAGGGGGGAAAGAGAGTGGTGGCAGGGAGTGTATTCCCTCAGCTCCTGATGTGATGTTACTTCTCGATGGCCGGGTTTCTCCACTCAATCTCACTTCCCCTCTTAACATGACAGAATTGACTTTATTTTCTCTCCTTCTGGTTCCAGGAACCACACTTTCCCCTCATCTCTCCAGACCTTGGCCACTATTAGCTTCAGGTTGCAAAACCATCTCTTACGTTTCCTCTACACCTGCACCTCCGTGGTCCCTTGTCTCATAAATGAACCCTCCTTAAATTACTCCATAATGCCTTTTATCATGTTAGCATTAATTTGTTTCTAATGATTTGCAAAGAGTTGCCTACTACAAAAGCCCTCTCTTTCCCTTTGGAAACTTGCTTTATACAAACCAGATATTGCCTTGTCCCCGAAAGTAGTCACTGGCCAAATGTGGCTGTTTACATTTAAATGTCAATGAACTAAAATGAAATAATATTGAAATTCAGCTCCTCAGTCACACCAGGAGTACTCACTCGCCACTGATGAATGGCTACAGTAGTGCTCAGCTCTGATCCAGAGTGTGTCCATCATCGCAGGAAGAGAACTGGGCAGCGCTGACGGAAGGACAGTCCTCGGACCTCCCTTTATGGGACTTCTCCATCATGCTTCTTCTCCCTGCCTTTCTTATGTTTTTAACAATCACATCCTCATTTTTCTTTATCATTTTTACCCCCTTTGTAAGCATTCCAAACAATACATTTTAAGTTTTGTTCATTATCAGCTTTAAAATGTAATTTTACTATTTTTTGTTGTCTTGTTTCTTGACCATTCTTAACATCTACTCACATTGTGTGCTGCTGTTGTTTGTCCGTTTTCATCGCTATATAGTATTCCATCGTGTGACGATAGCATGAACATTCCTCCTCCTGTTGGATTTTTGGATTACTTCCAGCTTTTGGTTATTACAAACCATGTCCATGCTTCTGTGTGTGTTCTTCTGCACGTAGGCATGCATTCCTATATGTTATGAACCTAGAGTAGAATTGAATTGCCAGGTTATGGGATATGCATTTATTGCCCTGTAATGGTCTATTTTCTAAAGTGATTGAACCAAGTTACATTTCCATCAACAGTACATGAGCATACTTGTTGCTTGACACTCTTACCCATGCTTGATATTTCTGATGGCTTGCATTTTAATGACTCTGATAAATGTGTAGTAGTATCTTATGATTTTTAAGTTGCATTTTCCTGCTTAGCGAGGTCAGGATCTTTTAAAGTCCAATTTCCTTTCTTCCCACATCCATTAGCAAGGGTCTCAGGGTCATTATTGAAAATGGTTTCTTTCCCCCCCGTGCCCTGTGTTGCTCTTCTGTCTAAATCAAGGCCCACACACCTGGGTCTGTTTCTACTTCTCTATTGTGTTACCTCCTGGCCTCTTTGTCTATCATTGTTTTAGTTACTGTCGCTTTGCAGTCTACACACCTTGATTTCTTTTAGAGCAAATCTTCTGACATTTACCTTCTTATTTGAGATTGTCTCGAATATTTTTGGCCCTTTGCATTACAATATATGTTTTGAAATCAGCTTGTCAAGTTCTAAAACAGAACAAAACCAAACCCTGTTGAGTGTTCCAGTGAATATGATATAGCTTCCCTTTCAATCATGTCTTCTTTTATATACCGCAACATAGTTATATGATTATCCCTACAGAGATCTTGCACCTTTTAAAAGTGATTTGTTTCTAGGCACTTAATATTACTGATGCTGTTGTTGATAGTATGATTTAAACAGATTCATTTTCCAACTTTTTTGTTTTTAGTATAGAAATAATGTTGATTTTTGTATCATACACTGTTTTTGTGTTAATGAACCTTGATTATACCTCTTATCACTCTAATAATGTATGGGTAGGTTCTTTTGGATTTTCTATGTTCATAATTCTGAAATCTAAAAATGATGTTTGTTTTCTTACTTTATAATTCTCTCTCTATTTCTTTCTTCCCTTCTTTTTCTTTCCTTTGTTATAGGGCCTCCAGTATAATCAACAATATTAAGTAAAGCCTATAATCAGAGTTATCTTTGTCTTGTTTCCAATCTGGGAGGGGAAATTTCCAGCAGTTCACTACTAAGCCCATTATGTGCTGGGTTGTTATTTTTTCAGATACTCTTTATTGGATTAATAAAGATTATACTTCTGTTCCTAGTTATCAGATTAATGAAGGTTACTTCTGTTCCTAGTTTGTTAAAATCTCTCTTTTTTTTAAAAAAGGTAAATTACATTAATGGATATCAGATTTTGAATTTCTTTTCTACACCAACTAAAATGGTCATATGCTCTGTTCCCCTTAATTTATTTATATGGTAGCCTCAGAAAATGAGCTGGGGAGTTTCCAGAGCATTTTCTAATGTAAGTATTTTTAAAACATGCCATCTGGGTATGTCATGTAAGTTCAGGCTCTTTTGATTGCAAAAATAGTATAAGCCAGAAAGGGAACTTGCTGTCTCATTTAACTTCAGCAGAGGTGACTATAGGCATTGAATTATGTCACCGGGACTATTTCTCTTCACTGGGCTCTGTTTTTCTCTCTCTGCGTGTGTTTTTATTCTCACGTGAAATAAGATAACTGCCAAAAGCCACAAGGCATCTTCCTCAAGTTTCAAGTTCAACAGAGTAAGGTTGGGCTTCTTTCTTTTGGCTTTCCCAGCACAACTGGCATCACCTACTGGGGACTCTCACCGGACGTGTTCTCACCCTCAGAGCCGTAGCTACGTCAGTGGGATACAATGGGCCGAGTGGTCAGGCCTTCATTATGTGTCCATCACTGGAACTTGGGGTGGTCTCAACTCACCCAGAAGCACCTTGAGAGTGGGGGAGGTGAAGGTGGCTCCTTGGAGAAACGCAAAGGATGTCTCCCTCCACTAACTTAGATCTTTACTAGCGGCTAGTACTCCTGCTATAGCTATCACAGGCCAATCTTAGTTTGCTAATTTCATTTGGCTAATTTTGTTTATGTAATTTAATTTGGTTTACTGTGTACTAAGCATCGTGTTAAGTGCTTTAGATGAATTACTCCTGTAGTTCTCCCAAACACCCTGAGAAGTAGATATAAACATTACCCGCATTTATAGGATAAGGCCCATGTGATCCAATTAAAGGAAAGAACTGGGATTGGAGCCCAAATCTATTTACTGCCAGGGCCTGGGTTTTTTATATTACCCAACACCACTTCTCTAATTGTCTAACTCTAAAAGCCCAGGATATTGAAGTTGGCAAATCTAATTTCCTATATTTAAGTCCCTTTATCTCACCCCAACAGAACTTTTGAAACATCATCCCTCTTGAAACCATTATTACAAAATAATGGTTTGTAATTTAACATGCCCTAGACGAACATCCAAGTAGAAGGATGTACATTTGTCTCATGGAATGTGCGTTATCAAGAAAGCTGAATAAAACAACCATCAGTACCCACTTGCCCTGTTGCCCAGCCTTCATCAGTGGCTTGGGGCCATTTCTGGATTTAGCTTCCCTGATAGCAGCCCCTAATCTGAGCGCTTCACATGAAGGAAACTGGTGCAGTATTTGGTTGGCAGCAGTGACATAGTAAGTGTCAAAGGCCTCCAGAACCATGTAAATTAGTCACCTTCCCTCCTTCAATGCTGCTGCTTGAAGTGCTAGACTTTGCAGCATTTAGAGCCTTGTGACCTCTATGGATTGGATCCCTGTGTGTCCCACTGTGACCCACCTTCTCTATTCTCTGTTTATCAGCATCTAGTGAAAACAATCCCACTACATAACTATTATAATTGGAGAAAAACCCTCTTCTGCCATCTAATCATCATGTTTAATTTCTTTCATCAAGGAATTCTTGTATCTGGCACGGTGGCTCACGCCTGTAATCCTAGCACTCTGGGAGGACAAGGCTGGAGGATTGCTTGAGCTCAGGAGTTTGAGACCAGCCTGAGCAAGAGTAAGACCCTGTCTCTACTGAAAATAGAAAAATTAGCCGGGTGTTGTGGTGGACACCTGTACTCCCATCTATTTGGGAAGCTGAGACAGGAGATTTCTCAGGTGTGAGCTAATCTGAGGCCACAGCACTCTAGCTGGGGCAACAGAGTAAGACTTTTGTTTTGTTTTGTTTTGTTTTTTGAGACAAAGTCTTACTCTGTTGTCCTCAGTAGAGTACTGTGGTGTCATAGCTCACAGCAACCTCAAACTCTTGGGCTTAAGCGATTCTCTTACCTCAGCCTCCCAAGTAGCTGGGACTACGGGCACCCACCACAACTTCCAGCTATTTTTTGTTGCAGTTGTCATTATTATTTAGTTGGCCTGGGCTGGGTTTGAACCCACCACCCTCCATGTACGTGGCTGGTGCCGTAACCACTGTGCTACAGGTGCCGAGCCCAAAATAAGACTCTGTCTTAAAAAGTCGGGTATAGGAAAAATCAGCTAAATTAGTGTCACTGCTGATTCCTACTCTGGAGTAATCTCCTTACCTCACCACAGAGCAGTGACAAACTATTCACGAATTGCTATGTGTTCTTGGACTGTACTTGACTTTGAGTAAGCCTGATCTTGTCCAGTGCTTCTCTGTGAGTGGTCTACTGACCACTTATATCAGAACTATCTGCAGAACTTATTAAAAAGTAAACTGCCTAGCATGGAGCCTTCGAATTGGCAGTTTTTAAACAGTAACCCAGGTGAATTTTATACATATTGACATTTGAGATCACTCATCAAATCCAATACCTTATGTTATATGTAAGAGAAGGGAAGTGACTTACCCAAAGTCATATAATGTAGGGCACATTTCTCACTTTTCTGTGTAAACCTTAACTGATACAGTTCCTTCCGAGCTCTAGCCTCACTATTCTCACCAGTAAAAATGAGATTTGGTTTATCCGTCCTATTCTTCATTGTGATATGTGAGATTGGACCGTCAAGTTCACGAACTCATCCTAGAAAAATGTGCTACATACCTCATTGCTGAATATCAGTATGATCACCTTCAAATTAATTCCCTTGGCTATCTGGTGACCACAGTGATATTTAGCAGCAGTGAGGTATATAGCACTTTTTCTACGATGGGTTCACCAACTTAAGTGTCAGACCTTTTAATATGTGAGTTCTTCTGGTGATAGGAAATAATAGCAGCAGCAGTACTTGAAGAAAGAAAATAACATGTATTCATATACACCACAGTATGTGCTGAAGGCTTTGTAGTCCTGTTAATTTAAGGATGATCACAGAGAGGTTTATCAGCTTCCTAAATTCACACAGCCTATCAGAATCCAGGGTTGAGACTGAGATTCAGGGGTCTGACTCCTGGATTAATCTCCGTATACTTCAGGCTGCCCCTCATCAACCTAGCTGAACTTGGTCTCTAATAGCCCCTGAGTTTAGCCAATAAGAAAGAAAATCTGTTGGGTCTTCAAAGCAAACACATTCTCAATCTGACCGGTCAGGACTTGCTATGGCCCTATGAAGAAATCATTTGGCACTGTGGTGTTCTGTGTACATAGTGGTGTGACTGGTTTCGTAATCTTAACCCTTCAAGTTGAAAGTTCAAGTACAGACCACTGAAATCATGTTTGGTGATCCTCTCTAGTATTTGCCATTTCTCTATTAGCTGGAAAACTGAACTAAGAGGCAATACTCTCGAAGTTTCAGGTATTATTTAATTTACTTGAGTATGCAATAGTCCCTCTCATGGTTCAGAGTATGAAATAAATTGTTGCTAATGTGGTGTTTGGCTTTTATCTTTATGTTATCTAATTTGATTGTAAGTTTTCCAGAGATGAGGCCATCTTTTTATTGAGTACAGTCTTATCATAGTTTGATACTTTCCAAATATTTAAATATAACCCAGATGTTAGTTCGGGCCTCCCATTGCATGCCGTTGCTGGGATTTCTGCACATTCATGGTGACGTTTCTTTCTGGCTAGTTCCAGTTCCCATAGGACTCTTAGCCTTGCTGGAGGCCTGTCTTTTTTGTACAGACCTGCCCTTAACTTTTGCAGGGCCAGGGCAGGACAAGAATAAGAAGGAAGGCACATGTACTCATCGTCTAAATATATAAGAAACTGCAGAATAAACTATGTACTGTCTTCCTACCTTGACAAATATGCCTTCATAATAATCTAAAAGGCCAAGTTGAAATTTAGAATTCTTGGACTCCTTCTGGTTCTTCCCTGGAATTTGGGGGTATGAGGAGAGCTAGATCCTGATCACCTTCATCTTCACCCCTAGTGCACCTTCTTTTTTCTTTCTGTGTCCCCTTTCCTGTTGTCTCACAGCAGAAGGGGACTCACATGCACTCATAGACATATGGGCATATCTAAGCTCTGTCCACTTGTCCTCAAATAACCACTTCTTGAGCAAACCTTAGTGCCAGTGGTATTCAAAACAGCACTGTGGCCTACAATTGGGACAAAGGACCAAGGGCCAAAGCTTGCACAGTCCTGCACATGGGCTGGGGCCATTTGGGCAGGGGCCCTGAAATATGGTCCACAAGGAGGTGGACAGATTCTCTGACCAGCAGCATCAGCATCACTAGAAGTTTGTTAGAATTGCAGAATCTAGGCCCCACGAGGCCCCATCAGGACCCATTGAATAAGAATCTGCCTTTTAACTTCTTCACCACCCCCAGGGGATCCCATTCATACTGTAATGTGAGTAGGGCAGTTTTAGAGTGGAGCTTAGAGCCCGGGGCTGGCACATGCACGCACACACACACACACATATACAGACACATGCACACACACACTCTCTCTCTCATCAAACTGCCTTTCTCTGTTACTCTTCTCTCCCCTCAGTAATGGCTCGGACATGAAACTCAGTCAGTTTTTAATGTCTATTACCCCTACGAAAAAGAAAAAGTCATTTGTACAATCAGATATTTACTAAAAATTTGGAGAAAAGGGTAATGGTGATTCTGCTGCAGTCCTATCCAGCACATAACAACACTGAATCTGGTTCTTGTGTTCTTCAAAGTTCCCTTCATCATTCCTGGGTTTCTCCCACTCCTTCACACCACTGGATCTTAACTTCACTATGCACTCTTGTCCGGGGCGCCTAAACTCAGCTCCAGGCCTCTTCCCTGCCTGTATTTGGCTAAGGACTCACTGATGTCACTGCTGGACCCTAAGCCACACTCATTCTCTGTCTCGCTCCTCATCACTGACTGCGAGGGGACAGCTATAGTTTAGAGATATAATCATTCATGTTATCATTCACTGATATAGATGATAGACGTGCACATCTCCTGACTTTCTTAGGAGACAAAAGAGAGTATGGTTAATTAAGATTTGAAATAATTGCCTTCCTCTCCACTAGGTAAGCCTGCGGAGAGACGTCATATTAGTAATGTCTTCATAGTTTACAAGAGGCTTTATTGTCTTTTGATCAGTTTCTTTTTACTATCATTCATTACTGAAGGCACAACTAATTGTTAATATCTTTGCAGTGGCTATCCATCCACCCTTTGGCTCTTAAACATGTAAAAGCAAACTGCATTTTATCGCTCTTCACTTTATGGTGCTTCACAGATAATCTGTTTTTCACAAATTGAAGGTTTGTGGCAAGCCTGCGTTGAATAAGTGTATGGGTACCATTTTTCTAACAGCCGGGGCTCATTCCATGTTTCTGTGTCACATTTTGGTAATCCTCATAATATTTCAAGCTTTTTCATTATTATCATATCTCTTATAGTGATTTGGGACCAGTGGTCTTGGATGTTATTACTGTAATTGTTATGGGATGTCATGAATTGTGCCCATAAAAGATGGTAAATTTAGTCAATGAATGCCGTGTGTGTTCTGAGTGCTCTACCACGTAGCTATTTCCCTGTCTGGCTCTCTTCAGGACTTCTTATTCCCTGAGACAAAACAGTATTAAAATGAGGCCAATTAATAACCCAACCCTGGCTCTAAGTGTTCAAGTGAAAGGAAGAGTTGGACATGTCTCACTTTAAATCAAACGTTAGAGATGATTGAGCTTCATGACAAAGTGTGCTCAAAGCTGACGTAGGCTAAAATGTAAGCCCCTGGTGCTAAATAGTTAGCCAAGTTATGAATGTGGCAAAGGGAAAGTTCTTGAAGGAAATTCACTGCTACTCCAGTGAATTGGCCAATGGTAAGAAAGTGAAGCTCTCTGACTGCTGGTATGGAGAACGTTTTAGTGGTCTGGATGGAAGATCAAACCAGCCACGGCATTCCCTTAAGCCAAGGCCTAATCCAGAGCAAGGCCCCTAATTCTTTTCACTTTTATGAAGGCTGAAAGAGATGGGAAAGCTGCAGAAGAAAAGGTTGAAGTTAGCTGAGGTTGGTTCGTGAGGTTTAAGGAAAAAGGCTGTCTCCCTACCATAAAAATACAAGGTGAAGCAGCAAGTGCTGATGGGGAAGCTGCAATAAGCTACCCTGAAGATCTAGCTTAGGTCATTGATGAAGGTGGTTAAGCTAAACAGGAGGTTTTCGGCATAGATGAAACGGCTTCCTATTGGGGGAAGGTATCTTCTAAGACTTCCATAGCTAGATAGAAGTCAAAACTTGACTTCTTAACACAGAGTATACTGGTGAGCATTCTACTGTGGGAAAAATGCTATCAAACTGCATTGCATAATACAGAGAGATCTTTTATGAGAGGAAGGATCAACTGATGAGGCAAACTTCACTGTTGTCTTATTTTAAGAAATTGCCACAGTCACCCCAACCTTCAGCAGCTACCACCCTGATTAGTCAGCAGCCATCAGTGTCATGGGAAGGCCCTCCACCAGCCCAGTCATCAGATTGTGACTTGCTGAAGGCTCAGGGGATAGTTAGCATTTTTTAATCAATAAAATATTTAAAAACTAAGATATATACATTTTTTTAGATGTGATAGTGAACAGTTAGTAGACTATAGTATAAACATAACGTTTATATGCACTGGAAAACCAAAAGGTTCATGTGACTCAATGCTCATTGTATCATGATGGTGTAGACTCTGGACTCTAGAGTCAAACCCACAATATCTCTGTGTGTCTTTTCCTCCTATAGTTCCTACTTTAATTGGATTTGTAGACATAATGATGGTGGCCACTGTTATCCTAAATGACCATTACATGTAGGGTGCTGTTGGACAGGCCCTGGCAGGGCCAGATGAGCCCATGTGTCACCATCTGGGGTTGCTTATTCACTTGCATGGCCTCTGTCATGGATACAGTTAGGGAACCAGATGCTCCGAGGCCCGTGGTCCCAGTGAAGGACCCAGAGCCCTTCATGCACTTAGTAAAGTATTGACTCGCTTTAAATTTAGTATAGAGTAGGAATGCTTTGAAGACATGACCACTTAGAAATTAAAAGAATATTTTGTAACCTTGTAACCTATGGGGGGGGGGGACCCGTTTAACGTATAACAGATTAGACAGAGCAGATTCGAACATTTCCATCTGATGACAGATAACATTGATGATGATGATTGATAACATTGCTGGTGTTTACTTTTGCCAAGAGAGTATAAAAATAACAAAGGAAAACAGGAGAGCAGAGTAGTTCTTCACGGAGATATCGTTGCTGCTGTCTGGGATCACTGGCATTTCTGTAAATAAAGTGAAACCGTCGATCTCTCATCCACATCTCCTTTCATTGACCTGGGTGACAGATAGACAGACTCCTTAGTCCGGCAACAGTACTGTTTCATAATTTATTTGTTTGTTAACTTTTTGTTTCCTCCTAGGTTGAATTTACTATTATTTTCAACATTTTAAAAATTAATTTCTTTTTATGACTTAAAAATATAGGTTTAGGGGGACAGGTTGAATTCCGTTACAAGTATATATAGTGGTGGATAGACACCCTATTTTAAATGCTATTGGCATAAATGGATTCTTTGCAAGGCCCCAAGCAAATGGTTCTGTCTTCAATGTGTGTTTAAAAGGTATAAAAGAACCTGTGGAAGAAATACCGATCAGTGTTTTCTTATGGAATGAACATCATTGACTGGGTTTTTGGTTTTTGTTTTTTGGCTCTAGAGCTTTTGGGAACATGCTTTATTCTTTACACAACTATCTTTTTCTACCCAAGTGAATTCAGTTTCTGGGTTCAGATAGAGTTTGGAGAGTAAGTTTAGATAACAAGGGAAACTTGTGTTATCATATCTCTGAAATTAAAAGCTCTATGATAGAAAACTATGATTTTATTAGCTAAAACCTGTAACTATTTTTTAATCTATAGCAGTCCAAATTCAAGCTGATTTAATTTCTGAGAGCGAAGGTCTCATCAAAGCCATGTCCGTGTTCCTTGGTGAAGTATATGTGTAGCTTCCTATATTTAAATTGAGCCATTGGGAAAGAGTGGAATTTACTAGAGCCAAAACATTACCCAATGCTCAGAACGGTACTTTATTTTAAACAAGTCTGCAGGAAGGAAAGAGATGAAGCAGTAATTGAGTAATGATCATTTTATTAAAGTGTTAAAAGATTTTCTTAGAGTTAGCCGCAGTCTGTGGGGAATTCAATTTACTTCTAGAAAATCACTCCCTTAAAAAAAAAAAAAAAAAAAAAAGAAAGAAAATCACTCCCTTACAGTGGCTGAAAATGATTAGTAATAATAATGCGGGTTTTAAACAAGTGTTTTGGAGTTTATAAAATACTTTAATAAATAGGATTTTATATGATCTTGGTTGAAATCTAGATTAGTGGTATCTAATAGAACTTTCTGCAATGATGGAAATGTTCGAATCTGCTTTGTCTAATGTGGCACCTATTAGCCACATGGGCTGCGGAAAATGGGTGGAAACTCAAGTAAAAACCAGGATATGTCTACCAGTAGATAAAATAAAAGCTTGGGCAAAAATACATGGCAAATGTCCCCTGTGATACTCTTTCCATGAGATACATACTATATTCTAAAATATAATAAAAGCTATTTTTGGTCCCTGCCCACTGGTTTACTAAATTTAGTAATTGCATGAGAAAAAAGCAAACAAGCTTTAATGAAGCTTGTAATAATTTTACCAGCTAAAACCTAAACTATTTTTTAGGTCCTTTTATTAATATGACAAGTCAACTTAAAGAAATATATATATATATGTATATATATATATATATAT
>CAUYQV010029584.1:0-13987 GCA_963574575.1 Galagoides demidoff | reverse complement strand
GAACTTTTCTAGAACTAGAATATAAATGTTTTGATACAATGACTAAGCAAATGACATGAAATTTATGTTAACCAGCTTGATGAAAGTATTTCAAATTGTATATGAAAACAGTACAATGTACCCCATGTTTGCATTAATGTTAACAGCTATCAATTAATAAAAAAAAGAATATGGGAAGGGGAGAGAGGGAGGGGAGAGGAGTAGATGGGTGAAGGGAGGGTTATTGGAAGGATCACCTCTATGGTTTGTCTTACAAGGGTACAAGTGAATCTTTCTAAAAGTAGAGTATAAATGTTGTAACACAACAACTAAGAGAATTGACATAAAGTCTATAAAAAAAAAAGAAGAGATTTTGAAAGACAAATATTGAGTGATCTAACTCATGTGGAATCTAAAAAAGCTGATCTCGCAGAAATAGAGAGTAGAACAGGGGTTACTAGAGGTTACAGTGGGGAAAAGGGACAGGAGGATGAGGACACGTTGGTCATGAGGTAAAAAGTTACGGTTAGATAGAAGGAATAATTCCTGGTGTTCCATTGCTCAGTAGAGTAACTATACTTAACAATAAGATGTTGTGTATTTCAAAATCGCTTGAAGAGAGGATTTTGAATAGTCTCACCACAAAGAAATGATGAAAGTTTGAGGTGATGGATTTGCTAATTACCCTCATTTGATCATTACACAATGTACACATGTATTGAGACATCACATTGTACCCCAGAATTATGTACAATTATTATGGGTGAGTTAAAAATAAAACTTTTTAAAAAAGAATGAAGAAAAAGAAATTTGTTTCTGAGACAGAATCTCACTCTGCTGCCCAGGCTGGAGTACTATGGCACCAGCCTAGCTCATAGCAACCTCAAACTCCTGGGTTTAAGACAACCTTCTGCCTCTGCTTCTCGAGTAGCTGGGACTAAAGGCACCTGCTCTATTTTCAGTAGAGTCAGGGTTTCACTCTTGCTCAGGTCGGTCTAGAACTCCTAAGCCCAAGCAATCCACCCACCTCTGCCTCATAGAGTACTAGAGTACTAGGATTATGGTGTAAGCCACAGCTCCTGGTTAGAAAGAATTTTTTTTTATTATTAAAGAGGAAATTGATGAAGAAGGAAATTGAACAACAGTCTTATAGAATTTGGTGTAATCTTTTTAATTATCTGATTTAAACTCCCCTACTAGATAATGTCATCGATTCTTTTCATGTATATATTTTTTTAATGTTCTAATCAAATAAGTCCTGAATCTTTAAAATCCTTATTTCTGTCAGCATTGAATTTGATTGAGGGGAAATGGATGTATACTAACTAGTCAAGAATAAGCTGGGGGCGGCTCCTGTGGCTCAAAGGAGTAGGGCACCGGCCCCATATACTGGAGGTGGTAGGTTCAAACCGGGTCCTAGCCAAAAACTGCAAAAAAAAAAAAAAGAATAACCTAGAAGCTCACTACTAAGTAGAAATTATTCTAAGGAATTTGCAATTCCTTACAATACTTATTTAAAATAATATTAAATACAAAAGCTAATTGATACACAGTTTTTCCAATATGAAAATTAGGCATATATGACTTTATATGGAACAGCATAGGGGAAAAAAATTAAACATGTAGAACTTATTGTTAGAATCTATTTTATTATTTTCATAATATAATTGATAAAGCACACAAGTGCATTTAATATAATCATAAATTAATCAAATCTCAAGATTATAAGACCATAAATATAACATTTGTAATTGAGACTATCTATTCTCTTTCAGAGGAAAACCCTGAAGAAGTATAGAAATTTCTAAGGAACAAAACCCAGCCACTCTTATTTAAATTTCCTTGTAAGAATAACCAAAATAATCCCTTATTTTTTTACTTGATTTACATCCAGTTTCACCAGTTGTCTCTTAGCAATAGTATAGCCGCAATAATTGAAGTCCCAATTGAGAGGAAAGATGGATAAATTTGACTACATTAAAAATAAAATTCAAAAACTTCATGGCAAGCAACTCTATAAAATCATCAACAACATTATTCACAAAGTTAAGGGACAAAGAATTGATGGGAAAATTATCTGATATATTAAGAGCTCCTGTAAATCATTAGAAAAGATGGTAGAAATATGAGGAAAGAAATAGAAAAATGGGAAAAGAGTATGAATGAGAGTCTAAAAAAAGTAAGAAATACAAACAGTCCTAAACATAATAAAAGATAGAAATTCGAACTAAAATCATACTAAAATGCCATTTTTCATTCATCAGAGTGCAGAAGTTTGAAAGTCTTTTTTTTTTTTTGAGACAGAGCCTCAAGCTGTTGCCCTGGGTAGAGTGCCGTGACATTACAGCTCACAGCAACCTCCAACTCCTGGACTCAAGTAATTCTCCTGCCTCTGCCTTCCAAGTAGTTGGGACTACAGGTGCCCACCCCAATGCCCAGCTATTTTTGGTTGTAGCTGTCATTGTTGTTTGGTGGGCCCAGGCTGGATTCGAACCTGCCAGCTCAGGTGTATGTGGCTGGCGCCTTAGCCTCTTGAGCCACAGGCGCTGAGCCAGTTTGAGTCTTGATAACACACTCTGTGACAAGGCAGTTGGGAACTTGGAACTCTCATCTGTTGCCGGTGGGAGTTTAGATTGCTCTAATCTTCTGTGCAGGGTAACTTGGTTATATCCATCGATGTTACAACAACCCAGACTGACTGCCTAGTAATCTGATTTCTAGGACTTAATCCCATAGACATATTTTCACATATGAGAAAGTAAGTGTAAGGTCATTAATTGCTGTTTATAATAGTAAGAGATTGGAAAGGATCCAAATATCTCTCAAAAATAACTATTGAAATATATTGTTGTATATCCATACAATGGAACATTATGCAAGGGTGAAATGAATGAGAAAACTCTATGTACTGATGTGGAAAGATTCACCAAGCCAGACCCAGTGGCTCACACGTGTAATCCCACAACTTTAGGAGGCCAAGGCAGGAGGATTGCTTGAGGCTAGGCATTCAAGACTAGCCAGGGCAACAGAGTAAGACCTTATCTCTACAAAAAAATTTCAAAAATTTAGCCAGATAAGGTGGCATGTACATGTAGTCCTTGCTACTTGGAAGGCTAAGCCAGGAAAATTGCTTGAGCCCAGGATTTCAAGGTTACAGTGAGCTACGGTAGCACCACTATGCTCCAGCTTGGGTGACAGAGTGAGACCAAGTCTCTTAAAAAAAAGAAAGAGAGAAACATTTACTGAGATATATCTGAAAAAGCGAGGTGTGTAATAGTGTAGAAAGCAGAATGAAACAAATATATATATTAAAATTGACTTCTGCTTGCATAAAGAAACTGACAGGACATACGAGAACCTAACTGAAGTGGTTTCGTATTTTCAGACGTGGGGAGGTTGGAAGCTGGAGAGGTAAGGGGTGGAGATGGAAACGGGACTTCTGTGTACCTGTTTGTGCGTACATCTTTTAAGTTTCTGAGCCTCATGGATATTACTTGTGCAGTAATCAAATAAGAGTGAAGAGCGGTCTGTGCCTAGGCCCAGAAGCAAGAGGGAGTTTGGACATTTGGAGGAATTTCAGGGGTCAGACTGACAGGTGTGGGGAATGTGAAGGTGGGGAGTGGTGAGAGATGAGATGAAAAGATGCTGAAGGTGCCCAGAGGGTGTGCCAGAGCTGGTAAGAGAGAAAGGATCAGTGCAAGTCAGCAGGAGGGATGGCCCTGAAGTCTTAGAATGAACTACTGGTGCCAGAAAATCCTTGCTGGGCGAGTAGAGAGTGGGCTGTGTGTAGAGCTGGGGCAGAAATGCCCAGGTAATTGGCAGGGGCCAGGTCTCTATAGACAGAATGGGGTCAGAATAAAGAAATGTCCCAGGATAAGCAAGACACACAATTTTTACAGCTCAAACTATAATATAAGCTCTGGAAAACAAAACAAAGTGAAACATGGCCTCCTTCAAGCAGCATCGATGCACCCTTGTGCTTTATCTGCCATCCCCCAATACATCTTGATAAGGAAGCCATGGCAACTTCCAGCAAACTATTGTGTCCCCTATGATCTTATTTCTAAACTGAACATTTTAGATCCCCCAGGACTGCTCAATTTGGAACAAGAAGACTTTGATTTGAGACCCTGAGTGATCCACTGTATGACCTCGGACAAAACACATAGTGTCTTTGAAACTCAGTCTTGCTGTCTGTGAACGAACAAGACGAGGCCTGCTGTACTCCCCTGAGTCAAGTGAGGCTCAAGTGTGTCCTTGGAAACTGTACTCTGCCCATGGGTGAGAGGGCTATGCACTGTTTACTCTGTGCTGACTTAGTAAATAGGGCAGGAGAAGCTGTCACAGCAGGGAAATGAAAGAGAATGTCCCTGACTTTTGAGGGAAATCACTGAATTTCCTTCTATGCTACATGTTGTATGGCAAGGAAGCTCAAACCAAGGGAAACATTAGAGCTATCTAAATAATTTCAACTATTATCATTAACTTAGTTATTACTATTACAGTTATCTTAGTAATGGTAAATATTTTAATTGTCCTTAAAAGCAACTATTTTTTCTAGCTAATATTTATTGAGAACTTAACCAGTAGCAAGGTCCTGTGCTGTTTTATGAACAACATTTTCTCATTTATTCCATAGGAGAGTCCAGCAAAGTAGCAATTGTTATTATAATCATTTTATGGACGAAGGGACTGAAGGGTCAGGTAAATTGCACAAGGGCACAGCAGCTGGCACGCGCAGAACCAGTATGCGTTCACATCACTCTGACCTGAGCTGATGCTCTTGACTTTTGTATCATTCTGCTGTTCCAAGAGAACTTATATCCAAGTGAGGGAGGCGGGATTCAGGGCAAGGGCATCTGTCTTTCTACACGGTGATTCTTATTCATATTACTGAACTTCCCTTACAGTACTAACAAGTGTGGCTACCCTCAAATTTGTAAACTCAGCCGAGATTCTTCCATGCTTCTATCACCCAGCCCCCCACTTTGGCACCAGTGTTCTCCCGTGTCTAGCTCACACCTGGCCCTCTACCTTTGACCATGATAGGCATTAGAATAACTAACTAGTCTTGAACTATCATAGGCACAACAAATCAGTTTGAATGAAACTACTTAATATCCACTCAGTGAGGTTATACCCTCGGTATTCCGGGCATGTGGATTCAAAGTCAAATGTGAGTAGAGCAGCGTCTGCAGACTCCCCGTCTGGTGCAGCAGACATGCCGGCACATAACCAAAACTAAGCTGAGTTCTCTGATACCAGTTGGTGTTCCTTAGATTTGCCTGAGCATTAAAATCACCTTTGCCACTTTATTTTAAAAAATAACAAAAACTCCTACAGTTTCTTGGGTCCTGGCCCAGACGAATTGAATCAGAATCTCTTGAGGAAGGTCCTGGGCATCTGCCTTTCTAACAAATGCCCTGGGAGTCTTAGAGTTATGTAAGTTTGGGAAATGAGACATCAGTAGAAACAGGATACTGTGGGGTCAGAGGAGGAAGTTGCTAAGTCTATCTGTGGGTGGGAAGATTAGCCAAAGCCTCACAGCAATGTTTAGGCCACACCTTAAAGAGTGAGTAAGCACACAAGTAGAAAGGACTTTTCTAAGCAAGGAGAATTTCAGGTGAAGCCTTTGACGCATGAAAAAGAATAGTTTGTCAGAATGGGTGTGTGGAGTTTGTGTGACTGCTAAGAAGGGCAGCAGCTGAAGGTGAAGGAGTAGGTCAGGGTCCCAATGTGAAGTCTGTTGACTTTACCCTAAAAGCCACAGGGGCCACCGCAGGATTAGGCAAGAGAAGGAATTTCACTCTTTTGGCAAAGGGGAGAATGGCCTGATAAGAGAGAGATGTAGAGTCCAATCTGAAGGCTGTCAGGGTGTCAGGCCCAGGAGCAATTAGCCAACTAAGAGTAGTGGGATGGCTCAGGAGGTAATTTCAGAGCTAAAATTGACAGGACTTAGTGATATTTTGATTTTATTATTTAAATAAGTGAGTGGGGCAATAGGATGACTCCTTGCTCAGACAATGGAGAGAAGGGTGGGTCACTGCCAGTGGTGAGGGGTGTGGGAGGAGGAGAAAGGGGTGGTGATGGGAACATGAACTCTGTCCCTGTGAGCAGAATTTCATTGGCTCTGGGGGATCCTACCCACTGGGTGTTTGCATTCTGAGGATGGAGATTTAGGAGCCCACAGCATCGTGATGGGAGACAAAGCCCTCGGAGCGGAGCGGGTGAGACTCACTGAGGGGAGTGCAGAGTAAGAGCAGAAGGTGCTGAAGGCCGAATGGTGAGTGCTTAGAGGAGGGTGAGGAAGAGGGGTGGGAGAAGGCAGAGAGCACTGAGAGGGAAAGTTACCAAGGAACCCAAGGAAAGTGAGTTTTCCAGAAAAGAGTGGTCTATGGGGTAAAATGGAAGAGATACCCTCTGGGGGAATTGTTGACCACTTAGAGTTTCTGTTGCCATTGCCTTAGTTTGTTTGCCAAATCCAGGCCAGATTCTACATGAATCTCCTATTTGAGGGTCCAGTTTAACCATACAACTGATTGCATTTTTATGCTGCTTAAATTCTTAAGAGAATCTAATTGGCTTAGCCTATGTACTGGCTTCCCTTAGGGCGACCCAGTGCACTCCCCCTGACTGGGGAGGGCAGCTGGTGAGCTTGAGTCTGCAGCTGCAGCCAGGCAGATTGCTAAGTAGAGAGTGTGAGGGAAAGAGGGCAGGATAAACATTGGAGATCTTGTTGATAATCATTCCAGCGAACGCTGAGTTGACACTATTTTAAACACTCTACATATAGTAATTCCTTTAATGTTTGGAAGTGATAGTGAGAACAGAAGTCATACTTCAGTGTATTAGAGTCTACAACTAATTATGACAAGTCTCTAGAAAGGCATTGATCTGACTCTTTCAAAAATGCCCTCTGAGGCTGGACATGGTGGCTCAGACCTGTAATTCCAGCACTTTGGGAGGCTGAAGTGGGAGGATCACATGACGCCAGCAGCCTGGGCACATAGAGAGACTTCAAAACCAAACCAAACAAAAATCCTTACTTTGCTTTTTTATAAAGAGGCAGAAGCCTTCTCTGGTTCACTCTTAATGATCAAGTGGGAGACTGTGCCTTCTGATCAAGTTACCTTTTCCTCTGTTCTTTTCATTAAATTATCAAAATATAACAAAACATAAAACATGGGCCTTGAGCTGGACCTGAATGGCCACACTAAAGTCCTGTGATTCTGTTAGTTCCATGATGGATTTTGTGATCTTTCTTAGCCTTAGGACTAAGACTACAAAGGACTATGTTTGATGCAGATTTCAAGGAATAATTTACAAATGCAGTTGTGAATGGGGGTGCTGTTGTTTTTAACATTTGGACTCTTTTGACTGTGAGGTCTGTGAGAAGACAGGTCACAGCAGGTCTCACCTTAAGAAGACTTTAGCATATAACATAAAAGTGGCCATACCTGAAGGGTGGAGCATGTCATTTCATTGAGTCCTGACACTGAAGCATACGTGCTAATGAGGACCGGAGTTTGTTTAAGGACATCCACGTTCATTAATCAGCCAACAAAGTCTTTATTAAACTTCTATTATTCACTCAACCAATTCTCACTGAACACCTAATAAAGTCAAAGTGCTGTGTCTTTTTAATTTTCCCAACAGTGAGCAAGGATTATAATCCCATAATTTTATGAGATTTGGAGAGGTGAGGCTTACTTTGTTCAAGGTTCCAGGGGAGGCAACATTTAAACTGACTCTATAAAATTCAACCTTTAAAATCCCTATCATTTCCTTTTAGCTGGGCCCTATCAGGAAATCAAAGCTGTGTACACTACAGTCCTTACCACTCAGGGCTGACAGTGAGGTCCAAAACTTAAGATTTAATGTCTATAAATCTATAGCAGTGGTTCTCAACCTTCCTAATTGTCATGTTGTTACAAATTGAACAAAGGGGTCGTGACCCACGGTCGAGAACCACGGTCGAGAACCGCTGATCTATAGAATAAGGTACGAATATACAACATCCAGGCAAGTGCCCCCAGGATCTCACAGCCACAGGTGTTTGGTGATGGTGGGGCAACAAGGCAGGCAGCTGGAGCCATGGGGTTTGTGCTACTAAGAAAACTGGTACTATGTGGGTAGATGAAGGAGTGGGGGATGCTTCCAGTTAGCAGAGCTGAACAAGAAAAGGTGCAAAGCCAGAACAAGAGGTGGTGTCTGAGAAATTATAAACAGACCTGCTGCAGAGAACGCCAGTTCTGAATCTGAGATTAGAAAACAGAGTTGAAATAGTAAATGGAACCTGCTAGTAGAGGGCCTTAAAGCCCAAACTAAGAATTAGGACTTCATTCTGTGGTTAATAGGAAGCTTTTACAAGTTTTGAATATAAAAGGAACACAACTTAAGGATGTTTTAGAAAATTAATTTGACTGTCAATTACAAGGAGGATGAGGAGATCAGCTAAGGGTGCTGGGCCAACATCAGATAATGTGTGATAGAGACTCCTCACCCTTAAGGAGGCCCAGAAGGAGAAGGGTGCTTGTGAGATTGTGCCCAGAAAGAAGGTCCAAAGAGGTGGGCCAAACCAAGGTGGGGTCTATTTACTCACAGCCACGGAGGGCGGGGCTGAAGGGAGCTAGAGAAGTGGCTCCTGGCACCAGGGGGGGTCTAAGGAGTGAAATGTGGCGATGGCCTAGTCCATTCCAGCTGTTGTAACAAAATATCATTCCCTGGGTGACTTACAAAGAACAGAAATTTATTTTTTATTGTTCTGGAAGCTGGAAAAGTCCAAGATCAAGGCACTGGCACATGGGGTTTCTGATAAGGGCTGTCTTCTGGCTGTATCCTCACAGGGCAGAGAAAGGGCCAGCAGCTCTGTGGGCCCCTTCCTAAGAGCACTAACTCATTCGTGAAGCCTCCTCCCTCGTGATCTAATCACTTCCCCAAAGGCCTCACCAAATACAATCCTCTTGAGGAGGCACAAAAGTCTAGACCATAGCAGCCTATACGGGAAAAATGAGCCAGCCTTGAGGGTGACGGGGAGAGGACTCAGAGCAGGTTCTGTTGCACAGCATGGCACGGATGGAGGCTACTGGGTCGGAACCAAAGCTGAGCGTGTCTGGCAGCCCCCTTACCGCACAGGAGATCGGCCTGAACAGTGACAGAAACCAAGACATGAGGCGTCTAAGGCAGACTGTGGCCAGCGGAAATGGGAAGAAAAATCTTCTATGTTAGAGATGATGAGTAAAGACCCAATAGGACTTGTAGATCCACAATAGGTAATGAGCAGGAAGGTGAGCAGAAGACCCTATAAGCACTGACAGTCACTTTGAGAGCAAGCTATGTTCCAAAGGTTAATTTGGAAGCTAGTTATTTGGACTTTGGCAAAGTTTCATCATGAAGACACTTTTCTCATAAGAAAATGTTTTTGAAAATAGTAGTCTAACACATCAGGAGTATGGCTCCCCCCACCTCGCCATGGAATCTAAGCTTCCCTCCCACTCACTGTCTTTCCACCTGCTCTCTCCATCCAAATCTGCCTTTGGATTGTGCCTTTTGGTGCATGGGTGAAGATCTGTGAGCATCTGTGGGTCTACAGTCCTCTCACCTGCAGGTCGTGGGAAGTAACTATATGCCCCCCAACTTCTAACTGAGTACTTTTCCTATTCCTGGGCAGGATGCAATTTCAGGATTATTTGGTCCAAAAATGTTTACTCTTCTACCCTGAGGTGAACTAAGTGCTTCTTTTCCACTCTCCTATTGCTGAAGCATAAAAAAAGTAGCCTTTATGAGACTTTTTCCTTCCTAAGGAGTTTCTGATCCCCCTCCCTTTGTGAATTCAGCTCCTCTATATGGAAAATTAAGGGCCATGTATGTTACAATAGGAGGTTTGAGGACACAGAGAGGGGCCCAATGAAGATTAATCTCATCTCACTTAAGGGATAAAATGGACTCAGAAGAGGGCACTACTAGGACTCACCAGTTTTTCTCAAACCCAGGTCTCACTTATGATATTTTAAAACCTTGCCCATAGCTCTATAGCCATGTCCACATCTGCTATATGTGTCCCCAGCTGTCGTCAACGTCTTGGCCACTAATTTTTCTGTTCCTTCTGCTTCTCTCTAACATATGCTTCTGAAAGGTTGTCTTGTATATTCCAAGTAATTTAAATTCTTAAATTAAAATAATGAAGTTAATCCTTTTCAGAAATATGATCAGGAAGAATCCAGGAATGCAGAAATGAAAGTGATTATGAAATGTTTAGCTTTTCAGGGTGTCATTTATTGCCAAATCTTTGTAGAAAGCACTTTTTAAAAATTAGACTTTATTTTTTAGAACAGCTTCAAATTTACAGAAAAATTGAGAAGATGATCTAAAGAGTTCCCATATACCCTGATACCTAATTTTTAACCAAATTGGTAATTTTTATGTTAGTGAGGTACCTCTGTTAATATTAATGAACCAAAGATACATGGACTGGAGTTCATACTTTCTTTAGATTTCTTTCATTTGGACCTACATAATTTTTCAAGGATTTCATCCCACATCGCATTTAGTTGTCGTGTCTCCTCCGGCTCTTCTTGGCAGTGACGATTTCTCAGACTTTCTTTATTTTCTATGATCTGGACAGTTTTGAGTAGTATAAATCAGGTGGTTGGCAGCAAGCCCTCATGGAGTTTGGGTGGTGTTTTTCTCATGATTAGAATAGGAAATGACTTAGCATGGTTATGTCGAATATGAAGGTCAGGCCCCTACGGGCTCCTGCCCAGGAAACCCAGTGGGCGTCCTGGTGGGTTGGCATCTCCCAGCAACGGCAGCAACTGACCTCTATATAGCGGGCATCTTGCTCTGTCCCTGCAGCAGAGGTGGTGACAAGGGGGCGGTACTTCCGCATGGCATTTAGGTTCACTCCATCCTGCCTTGCACCCACTTCAGGGAGGCAAGTTCCGGTTGAGCCAGACACGAGCCCCAGCCAAGTTCACTCAGAGGTTGCAGTTCAGGGAAGATCATGCACATTCCAGGGCATACGAGCGGAAGCACGTCTGAAAGCGCAGAACATATGGTTACAGTTCAGTGTAGAACATGCAGCCAAAGCCTCCAGTGTCACAAACCTGTTTCTTCCTGCAGAGTATCTGGAAAAACCAGGGCTGAGTTGTTCACCAACCGATGGAAACTCCATAGTTTTGTCCCTTTCGGATGATGCCTTGTTTGTTACTGCTGTACAGACCTCCAGGTTGATAGCGGGGGTACAGGACCTGGAGGGGCTCTAACACCATGCACAATCCCATGAGGAGAGGGGTGTCTTTTCCTTTGCAAACATCTCAGTGATGCATGAGAACTGTCTGGATTTGTCATCCAGGGTTTTATAACAATTCTTATGTTTTTTTAGATGCTTTGAAAAAAATAAATACTGTATTGTAAAAAGCCATGTGGAATTTTTCAAAGCTATCTTAACTCTTACTGTATATATTTTTTTGGTTGTCATTTTTTTCTCCTATTATTCATATTCTTAACCATTTGACATTAGTCTGTGTTATTTCCTAGAGGTGGCATCTAAAAATCAGATCAACTGAAAACAATAAAATAAATAAATAAATAAACAAAAATCATATCAACTTAGTTGTGGTTATGTTCCCCCTTCAATTTTTTTTTTCTCATTCACATCATTAAACTATCCAACCAAACCTTTTGTGGTAGGAACTGATGAAAATGATAATTTAGGGTCTTAAAAGAAATTTTACCTTTACTCTAAAACTCCTTTAGTATGATTACAATTTTAATTTGTAAATGTGACAAATGATTTAATTTGCTCTTTTCAGGGATTTGTTGACTCATCTCGGTTTTCACGGCAGTTATTCTGTCCCTGCCCACTTGGTATGGTCATGTCCCTTATAACTCAAGAGCAGTTTAACACCAGGTGTAACCCTGCAGAGTTGGTGGTTTTAGGGAGGTATTCTTTACATGATAAGGAGTAAATACACATTGTGAAATACATGTTCCCGGGATTGGATTTAGCATGCTCATTTGTTGGCCAGCTTTCTCTGTAATTTCTCTTTACACAGAACACTCTAGAACCATTTCTCCTCATTGTTAACTCCTTAGAACATGTAATCTCAAAATGGCATGGGCTTGTAGTCCTAGCTACTTGGGAGGCTAAGGTGGGAGAATCACTTGAGCTCACTAGTTTGAAGCCAACATAGGTAACAAGACCCTGTCTCAAAAAAAAAAAGCAATTTTTAATAGAGTGACACTTCTTCAGTTAAAGATTGCTGTGAGCTATGACACCATGGCACTCTACCAAGGACAACAAAGTGAGACTCTGTCTCAAAAAAAAAATTAAAAAAAATAGAGAGAGACAAGAAGGAAAATAATTACCCCAAATAACCTAACCTTCATTACTATTCATATTTTGTCCTTGATATTTCAGACATTTTTAATATAGCCTTTACATATAAATACGTGAAATTCAAAAATGAGATTAATTTCAAACTACTCTGTAAACTGTTTCTCATTTGACTGTATAACATATATTTTCAGGAAAATAAATAGAAGTGCACATATTCATCATATGGATGTTCCATAACCTAGTTAATTGATGGAAGTTTTTATTGTTTATTATTTCACTATTTTAGATAATATAGCTATGAACATCTTTGTGGAATGAGTCTTTTTTTCTGTATCATGATGTTAGGATTCTTTGAGAATCAAAGAAATTAGTAGAGAAAAATCATAGTGAGGCATTGCATCATCTCAACCAAAATAATTTTATTCCACGAGACAAGGTATTTTAGACTAAAAAGTGAAAAGTTTTTTAAAAGAATGAACTTTTTATCTTCAAAATTTTCAAACACATTACAAAAAAACCTTCAGGACTATCAGTGTCTAGAATAAAAGAAGAAAACCTTTTTATTATAAATACTGTATGTAAGAATCCTAGAAATAGATTCAAACTCCTAAAAGACATTCAAAGTAAAAGGGAAAGGAATTATAATATGAGATCATTGCATATAATGATGGAAAAGAAATAAAATTGATTCATCTAAGCATATGACACATAATAATAATTTCAAATATATTTTAAAAAACATACAGTTTAATTATATCTAAGTAGCTATAAGTCTGAAGAGTATTTGGGGGCCAGCTATGATTAATGATCAAATGGAAGACATCAATCACAATAGGAATATGTTATATATTCTTAAAATACTCTTTAATAGTATATGATAGGAATTATATGTGACATATATATAATAAAGTATGTATCAAAAGGAAAGGAGATATTAGGAGGGGATGGGTAAGTTCACACCTAACAGGTGCAGTGCACACTATCAAGGTGATGGGCACACTTCCATGTGTAACTTTGACTCAATCTGTACAAAAACAAAGTATGTAAACAAAGAAGGTGTTCCCCCTAATATTCTGAAATTTGAAAAAGGAAAAAATATGTATATGAAAAAAGAAAACAGGAAAGCAAGTGAAAAGAAAGAATATATTACAATTAATAAAAGTTTTACTATTCAAAATGTAGACGAAAGCACTAAAGTATATTTTTAAAAAGTAGATGAGGTCATTAACCAGATTATAACTAACTAGTATCAAATGAGAAACGCACAAATATTTTAAGTAACTTAATGGAAAAATGCATTTTCTTACCAAAATAAGTACAAGTTAATCTAGGGAGGAAAAACAATTTAAAAAAATGCATCACAACAAAGTAGTTGGAATATTTAGAAATAAAAACCTGTGGCTCGGCGCCTGTGGCTCAATCAGCTAAGGCGCCAGCCATGTACACCTAAGGTGGCGGGTTCGAATCCCCAGCCCGGGCCCGCCAAACAACGATGGCTGCAACCAAAAAATGGCCAGGCGTTGTGGTGGGCACCTGTGGTCCCAGCTATTTGGGAGGCGGAGGCAGGAGACTCGCTTGAGCCCAGGAGTTGGAGGTTGCTATGAGCTGTGATGCCATGGCACTCTACCCAGAGGGACAGCTTGAGGCTCCGTCTCAAAAAAAAAAAAA
>CAUYQV010029581.1:0-36382 GCA_963574575.1 Galagoides demidoff | reverse complement strand
GGGTGTCCTCCTCATGAAATGTTCACCCAGGCCGATTTCTTCAAGTGTTTTCCCTCCACTTTCTTCTAGTATTTTTATGGTTTCATGTCTTAAGTTTAAGTCTTTAATCCAGTGAGAGTCTACCTTAGTTAATGGTGAAAGGTGTGGGTCCAGTTTCAGTCTTCTACAGGTTGCCAACCAGTTTGCCCAGCAGTGAAAATTTTTAAAGATCACTATTTTCAAAAGAAGTTCAAAGCACAGTAAATATATTCTTTTCTTTTTTTCCTTTCTGAGACAGAGTCTTATTTTGTTGTTCTTGGTAAATTACCGTGGCATCACAGCTCACAGTAACCCTCAAACTCTTGGGCTCAAGTGATCCTCTTGCCCTCAGCCTCCAGAGTAGCTGGGACTGCAGGCACCAACCCCCAAGTTCTAAAAACATATCCATAGCACCGCTAGCCTCATACCTGCTTAGGGAAGTTATTGATGAGTTTCAAAGGCTCTCAGGTTTTGCTAAACTCTACTTTTGGCTCCTTATTGCAATTCTTCCTTATAAGACTGTGGTTCTCAGCTGGGGGCAATTTTACAACACCCAGAGAACATGTGGCAGTGTTAGGAGGCATGGCACCTTGGGGTGTGCTACTAGCATCCAGTGGATAGAGGCGTCAGGAATGGTGCTCAATGTGCCACAATGCACAGAACAGCCCCCCACCCCCCGCCCCAGCAAAGAATGATCCGGCTCAAAATCTTTGTACTGCTAGGGTTGAGAAAGTCTGCCATAGGTTTTGTTGTTGTTGGAGTTTTTTTTTGTTTTTTGAGAGAGAGAGAGAGAGAGTCTCACTATGTTGAGTTCTGTGGTGTCATAGCTCACAGCAACCTCAAACTTTTGGGCTCAAGTGATTCTCTTGCCTCAGCCTCCCAAGTAGCTGGGACTAAAGGTGCCCGCCACAACACCTGGCTATTTTGTTCTTGCTATTGTCATTATTGTTTAGCAGGCCCAGGCCTGGTTTGAACCCGCCAGCCCTGGTGTATATGGCCAGCACCCTAATCACTGAGCTATAGGTATAGAGCCTTTTTGTTGTTTTTGAAGGCAGAGTCTTATTTTGTCACCTTTGGTAGAGCTGCCAGGCATCATAGCTCACAGCAACCTCAAACACTTGGGCTCAAGCAATTCCCTTGCCTCAGCCTCCCAAGTAGCTGGGACTACAGGCACCTGCCACAACACCTATGTATTTTTTTTAGAGATGGGGTCTTGCTCTGGCTCAGGCTGGTATCGAACCTTGAGCTCAGGCAATCCACCCACCTTGGCCTCCCAAAGTGCTAGGATTATAGGCATGAGCCACCACACCTGGCTGCTGTAAGATTTTGTATACTCTGCAGAAGATTCATATCAAAATAATTCCTTTCACTGAAGACTTGCAAGAAAAGGAAGAATTACAGCTACTTCCCACCTTAAAAGGACCAAAATTTTGCTAAAATGTGTTAGCATACTTGCTGCCAATAGGTGCCCCTAATTCTGTGCCTCTAATCTGGAGTATTATGGAAGGATCTATGACCAAATTCATAGAACTGGGTAAGTAGGCTCCTTATGCTGGTCCAAGGGCTTTTCACTACATGGAGGTGACTCCTGGATTTGTGGCATTTATTTGAGTTTCTCAGAAACCTTTTTGCTTCCTTCAGCTCTCAGGTAAATAGTGTCACCATACATAGTCCTGTATATATTTAAAGTAACTCCTTGTGTCTTTGTCTCACAAAGTGACCTCAGAGTGAAAGGCTGACTTGTCAACCCTGTATATATCCAGAAGCATGTAGCTTTCAGGCTTAGCTTCTTGCTCCTCAGAGAAGATGAAAATTTTTATCTATTAAAAAAAAGGAGGCTTTAAAATGTGGCTTCTAAAAATAAGCTTGATTTAGTGGGGGAAATGGCATAAAGCTCAATTTCTTCAGGAGCTTCCC
Organism: Galagoides demidoff; assembly: GCA_963574575.1. Lineage (NCBI taxonomy): Eukaryota > Metazoa > Chordata > Mammalia > Primates > Galagidae > Galagoides > Galagoides demidoff. The sequence continues at coordinate 34,447 of CAUYQV010029581.1, read as the reverse complement.
ATATGTAATCCAGTGCTATAAATGAATGACTAGTACTCTTCTTACCGAGTTCTTGTGCTTGGTGTATTTGTCATAGGTTTTCCTGGCTCCACCTTCATTGTCAGAGTATTAGTTTTTGCTTCCCACTGGCATCAGAGTCCTTGTCCTTTTATCTGCTATTTTTTTTTTTTTCTGAGACAGAGTCTCACTATGTCACCCTCAGTAGAGTGCTGTAGTTTCACAGCTCACAGCAACCTCAAACTCTTGGGCTCAAGTGATTCTCTTGTCTCAGCCTCCCAAGTAGCTGGGACTACAGGTGCCTGCCACAACACCTGGCTATTTTTGTTGCAGTTGTCATTATTGTTTTAGCTGGCCTGGGCCAGGTTCAAACCTGCCAACTTCGGTGTATATGGCTGGTGCCATAACCACTATGCTACAGGTGTCTAGCCTATTTGCTGTTACTAGTAGGACCTTCATTGCATAAAATGTATGAGCTTAGTGCTCACTATTCCAAGTGCTCAGAAGCTTTTGGTCTCAAGACCTGGTGGTGCTCTAGGAGTGAGCAGCCAAGATAATAGGGAGCATGTGGTTTCTCTGATCCCAACAGACTTCAAGGAGGTGGAGAGTTAGAAATGCAACAAAAGAGAGAAGGATAAGTCACAACTGCTTGGGTGAGGAGAGGAAGAGCTACTCTTTTTATGGTTCCACCCTGTCCCTTCCACCCCTTCCCTTCTCACACACCATACTGGGTGACACCGGGGTGAAGGTGTAAGGGGGGGGGGGTCACAGCTACATCCAGGTGCAGGTGAATCAGAGGCTCTGAACACTGCAATGACTATTGACATTTTCATCTACCAGCTAGGTGAGAATTCCAATTAGCTGGGTGTTTACAGGCAAGCGAAGCAGAACCTGGAATCTCCATGGAGTTTGGTCTATGTTATGCCTGCTTCCTTCCTGCCAGAGGGTTTTCAGGATCTCTTCAATCTGCCCTTGAGATTAATCCTATAGTGCCTCCACCAAGGCATGTACTTCTTAAAGACACTCATATTTCAACCCATCAGTCCTCCAGGGTCCTTGTGGGCAGAGGTCTCCATGTCCCATCAGAGGTCACCCCACCATTCAACACGCAGGTATTTAGCCCTATCATACAGCTTAGAACTGTGGCAAGCACATTCAAAAAAGGAACAGAGATGGGAGAGATTCCTGCTCAGAATGAATGTCTAGAATGGATGACCCTTTAAGTTCCTTCCTCTTCTGAGGTTCTAAGATGCTATAATTGTAGGAAAGGCCTCTGGTAGAACTAGATCCCTACAATAAGCATAGGCTCATGGCCCTGTATTCTGAGGGCCTCTTGGGAAAAGTAGCCACATTTTTCTTTTTTTTTTTTTGAGACGGAGCCTCAAGCTATCCCCCTGGGCAGAGTGCCGTGGCATCACAGCTCATAGCAACCTCCAACTCCTGGGCTCAAGAGTCTCCTGCCTCCGCCTCCCAAGTAGCTGGGACCACAGGCGCCTGCCACAATGCCCGGCCATTTTTTGGTTGCAGCCATCATTGTTGTTTGGCGGGCTCGGGCTGGGGATTCGAGCCCGCCACCTTAGGTGTACGTGGCTGGCGCCTTAGCCAATTGAGCCATAGGTGCCGAGCCAGATCATTTATTCTTAACTGTTGTATAATATACCCTTATGTGAAAAGACTGTGATTTATTTATCTTTTCTCTGTAATAATTTCCACTTTGAAGATTTTAGGGATGATAATCCTCGGAACATTCTAGTATAGGTCTTTTGAGTTTCTGTCATTTTCTGTTGATTTGTAAAAATTCCCTTTCCTATTATACTGCAGTGTTATTTTGGTCACAAATTAGGTGACCGTATATGTAGGTCTATTACTGAACCATTTATCCTGTTTCATTGCTTAGTTCATCTCCTCTGTCAATAACATGCTTTTCTAATTACTATTTAAAATAGTGATAGTAACTTATTACTTTATAATAAATCCTGATGTAGGATAGAATAAGTCTTCTACTTTCGATGCTGTTCTTCAAAATTGCATTGAGTGTGCTTGTGCTTGACCGTGTATTTCCCTATATTTTAAAAATCAACTTCTCTGCTGGGTGCGGTGGCTCATGCTTGTAATCCCAGCACTCTGGGAGGCTGAGATGATAGATTGCTTGAGCTCATGAGTTCGAGACGAGTCTGAGCAACAGTGGGACACAATCTCTAAAAAGTAGCCTGGCATGTGGCGGGCACCTGTAGTCCAGCTACTTGGGAGGCTAAGGTAAGAGAATCACTTGAGCCCAAGAGTTTGAGGTTGTTGTGAGCTATGATGCCACAGCACTCTACTGGGGGCAAGACAGTGAGACTCTGTCTCAAAATAAATAAATAAATAATTAAAATCAACTTCTCAATTTTCACACATATACAAAAATAAAGTGTAGAGATTTTGATTGGGATGAATTGTAAGTTTGGGGAGAATTGACATCTTTACTGAGTATTTTAATCCACAAATACGGTGTACTTTTCCCTTTTATTTAGATTTTCTTTAATATTCTGTAGTTCTCCATTTACAGATCTTTTGTTAAATTTAAATGTTATCCTCTGGCATCTCGTAAATAAAATAATTTTTAAAATTTTATGCTAACTTATTATTTACTAGTATATACAAATAGAACTGATTATTTGATTTTGGACTTGAATCCTGTGATCTTAGAAAATTCACTGTTAGTATTAATTACTATTATGCAGATTCCTTAGAACTTTTCTCTCTATATGCTAATGTTTTTGGCAAATAAAGATAGTTTTACTTCTTCCTGTCCTATCCTGTGCTTTTTGTTTCTTTTGCTTGCCTTGTTGTACTGGTTAGGATGCCCAACACGGTGTTGGATGTCAATTCTGAGGTCAGACATCCTTTCCTTGTTCCCAATCTTAGACAAAAGGCAGTGGGTCTTTCATCACTGAGTATGTTTTTAGCTATAAATCTTTCATTGATATGTTTTACCAAACTGAAGAAGTTCTCTTTTAATCCTAGTTTGCTGAGTGTTTATGGGGATAGATTATGCATTTTATAGAATTATTATCTTTGCATCTATTTAGATGACTATGTAGCTTTTCTTCTTTGGTGTATTAGTAATGGTGAAACATATTGACTACTTTTTACATGGAGAATCGGCTTTCCATTTCTTCCACTTGGTTATGATGTGTTAATCTTTTTCTCTATAAATGGATTTGAATTTTGTTAAGAATATTGGCATCTATGTTCATAAGGGATATTGGTCTGTAGTTTTCTTTGCTTCTGTTATCTTTGTTTCATTTTGGTGTCAGAAAATTATAAAATGATTTGGGAAGTGATCTGCTTTCCGAATGAGTTTCTACAGGATTGGTGTGATAAATTCCTTAAATTCTTTCCTCTAATTTTACATTTTATTCATCTTGTTTTTTATTTCTTTATAGAGATAGGGTCTTGCTATATTGCCCAAGCCGGCATCAAACTCCTGCCGTTAAGTGATTGTCCCACCTTGGCCTCCCAAAATGCTAGAATCATAGGCATGGGCTGCAGAACCTGGCCTAGGATTTTAATTATGAATTCAGTTTCTGCAATGGATATACGGCTATTCAAGTTTTCTCTTCTTTCTTGATCAATTTTACTAATTTATGTCTTTTAAGAAATTGTTTACTTCATTTAGTTTTTCAGGGTTTTGATGCATAATTGTTTATCAATTGTTTATCATCTTCCTTCTTTATCAGTTAATGTCTCTGATTTTCATTGAGGACCCCTTTATCGTTACTGATGGTGATAAGATTCCTTATCTCTTTTTTCCTTCATGAATTTAAGTACCATTCTGTCAATTTAATTGAGCCTTTCAAACAAGCAGCTTTTGGTCATGTTGTTTTTTTACATTTGTTTATTTTTCTCTTTCATTTATTTCTTCTCTTGTCTATATTTTCTTCCTTTTTACCTAGTTTTGGTTTAATTTACTCTTTTTCTAATTTGTTCAATTAGGAACTCAGGTAATTGATTTTACTCATTTCTACATTTCTAATACAAGCATTAAATGTTATATTTTTCTTTGAGCACTGTTTTAGCTGCATCGCACTTTTTTTTTTTTTTGAGTGTCTTGCTATGTTGCCTGAGCTAGAGTGCAGTGGCATCATCATAGCTCACTTGCAACCTCATACTCCAGTGCTCAAGTGACATTCCTTCCTCAGCCTCTTGAGTAATTGGTACTACAGGCACGCACCAGCAAGTCTGGCTAAATTTTTAATTTTTTGTAGAGACAGGGTCTTGCTGTGTTGCTCAGGCTGGTCTCAAACTCTTGGCTTTAAGAGAGCCTCCCACTTCGGTCTCCCAAAGTGCTGGGATTACAGGCATGAGCCACTATTTTAATATGCTATATTTTCATTATAATTTAGTGAATTTTTTCTAATAACCTTGTTATTTTTTAAACCCATTGATTATTTAAAAGTTTAATTTAAAATTTTCAAATGTTTTGGGTTTCTAGAAGTATCTATTGTTATTGATTTCTACTTTAATTCTATCTTGGTTAGACATACTCTGTATGATTTTAATCTCTTAAAACTTACTGTTTGTTTTATGGCTGATAATATCATTTACCTTAGTAAACAAAACCGTGTGCACTTGAAAATCTGTGTTCTATTGGTATAGAGTCCTATACATGGTCATTGATAGTTTTGTTCAAATCGTCTATATCTTTGTTGATTTTTCTTTGTGTATAGTGGTTTGATGATGGAATCAATTGTTTTTTTTTTTATTTTTTGTTTTTAAAATTTTAGAGATGAGGTCTTACTCTATTGCCCAGGTTGGAGTGCAATGGCTCTGACCATGACTCACTGTTAGCTCAAACTTCTGGGTGCAAGTGATATATTGTCCCTGGCCTTGGTTGCTGAGCTGATATTAAATCCTCATGTATGATTGTGGATTTGCCTATTTCTTACTTTAATTTTCTCAATTTTTGCTTTATATATTTTTAGGATCTGTTATTAGAGACCTTTCTAAGTATTCTCAATAAACTGACCATTGGATCATTATGAAGTATCCTTTTTAATCTCTAATGCTTCTTTTCTTGAAATCTACTTCATTTGATATCAACAGAGCCACCTGGGTCCTCTTTTGTGTAGTATTTATATGGCATTTCATTTTCCATCTATTTACTCATACTTTGTACCTTTGTGTTAAAGTGTATATGTATAGACAGCTCACAGTTAAGTTTTGCTGTATGAATTATTCTGATAACATCTTTATTTATTTATTTACCTTTTTGGGGGTGAGGTCTCACTATGTTGCCCAGGCTAGTCTCCAATTCCTGGTCTTGAGGGATCCTCTAAACTCAGCCTTCCGAGTAGCTGGAATTACAGGCCTTAGCCACTAGTTCTGGCCTGACAACCTTTTTTTTTGATTGGCATCTGTAGTTTATTGGCATTTTTTCATAGTCATTGATATGATTAAACTTAGATATACCACTTTATTATTTGATTTTTTACTTATCTCTTCTATTTTTTGATGCTCTGGTCATTCTTATTTTTATTATTTGAATAATTTTAAAAGTTACATTTGAATTTTTCCATTCACATTTTAGATATACTTCCTTATAATACATTTTTAGTGGTTGCTGCAAGGGTTGCACATCTCAAGGTTTTCATGGTCCACTTACACTTAATATTATACCACTTCTTGTAGAGTATTAAATCTTTCCAAGCATACAGTTCCAAGATGCCCCCCCCCGTCTTTTTTTGCTATAAAAAGCAAGAACTGAAATGCATTATAAATGCCATTATAATATTGCCATAAGACAATATTATACTCATGGTTTAAATATTATATAAATTATAAAAAAAGTTAAAGGGAAATAGGCAAAAGAAATCAAGGATATACTCTTTTGTATATACTGAGATATTTGCTGTTTTTAATGTTCTCAACTGCTTTCTGAAGAGCTGTTTTCATTTGGTAACATTTTCCTTTGGCCTAAAGATCTTCCTGTAGCATTTCTTACACTGCAGTTCTGCTGGGGACAAAATCTCTTATTTTTATTTTATCTGAAAACATTTTTATTTTACCTTCCTTGTTGAAGAATATTTTCACTGAATACAGAATTTGGGGTTAATAGATTCCTTTTGTTAAGGGATTTCATGCACAATTATTTACTCTTTTCTGGTGTCATAATTTCTGCGCAGTAGTGAGCCATGGTGGGTCACGCCTGTAATCCTAGCACTTTAGGAGGTTGAGGCAGGTGGATTGCTTTATCTTACAAGCTGGAGACCAGCCTGAGCAAGAGCGAGATCTCTGTCTCTTAAAAAAAAAAAATAGCCAAGTGGGCGCCTGTAGTCCCAGCTACTCGGAGGGGAGGCGAGAAAGGGCTAACTTGAGCCCAAGAATTTGAGGTTGCTGTGAGCTTTGACCCCATGCCATTCTACCCAGGGTGACAAAGAGAGACTATGTCTTAAAAAAAAATAATAACTTCTAAGCAGTGAGCTGTTAATCAAATTATTACCTTATATGTTAAATATAATTTTTTCTTATTACTTCCAAGACTTGCTCTTTATCTTTAGTTTTTAAAGTGTAACTAATATAACTGTACATTTTGTTTGTTTATCAAATTTGGAAAATTTTGGCCATTATGTCTCAATTAAATTTTTTTTTCTGCTCTATTTTCTTTCTTGTGTCTATCTGAAACTATTTTACATAGAATCACTTGCTATCGTCAAACAGGTCCCCGAAGCTGTGGTCACTTGTTTATTTGTCATATTAAATAATTTTTTTTTAATTTTGGGTTAATATGAAGGTACATACAATTAGGTTACTTTATTTGCATTTGTAAGGTAAAGTCCAAGTTATAGTTGAGTCCTTCACTCAGGAAGTGTGCCACATCCCCCCACACTGTACCAGATAGGTGAGAATGTACTCAGCTACCCACCTCCTCCCCTTCTTGATTTAATTGTGTTTTTCTCTCATGTACGCCTGTAGTTGTTGATTTACTGATTTTGGATTAGTACTTGAGTACATGAGATGCTTGCTTTCCCATTCTTGAGATACTTTACTTATATTACATAATTTTTCAAATCCATCTTCAAATTCATTTGCTTTATTCTTCTGTTATTGCCATCCTGCTGTTAAATCCATCCATTCATAAAGATCTATTTTTTACATACTACATTTTTAGCTCCAAAATTTCCATTTGGCTCTTTTTTTTTTTACAATAATTTTTATTGCTTTGCTGAGAATTCCTATTTCTTTAACTCAGTTTTGGATATATTTTGTTTTATTTTATTGAGATTAGTTTGACTTCCAGTTCTAACACTTGGCTTATGGCAAGATTGTTCTTAGTTGATTTTCTTTTCTCTTGTGTTCCCTTTATCCAGCTTGTCAGGTAATTTTGAATTGTATCCCAGAAATGTTAAATCATTGAGATGGTAGGTTCCATTATTTTTATTACTTTATTAGCAAGCAATTATCTTATTAGAATTGGTATAGTACAAAATTATTTTACAGGTGACCTGGGACAACTCTTACGTTTATGTCTACGACATCTGGAGTCTGACATGGTATTTTGGCCAAGAAAGGAGGATGGACTAATGATTTGTAATGTGTTGTTTTAGTTCAAAACTCCCCTGAAGGCACCTGACGCTGGTTGGTTTATTGATGAATGACACCTGGTATGACTGGTTAGACTTTCTGGCTTGGGTTTTATATCCAGAGGGCATTAAAAAAACAAACAAACAAAAAACTGGCTGGAAATTTTTTGACAACTCTCTTGAAACCGAGATTTATCATAGAATTTTTGGCAATGCCACCCCTTGATGAAGCAGATATTCATTGTGAATATGACAGACAGACCCTCAATGCTGTCCAGCGCTCCCCTTTCTCCTGCTGTACCATATACTTTGTCTTTATTATTTATTTATTTTTTTTTTTGAGACAGAGCCTCAAGCTATCCCCCTGGGTAGAGTGCCATGGCATCACAGCTCATAGCAACCTCCAACTCCTGGGCTTAAGTGAGTCTCCTGCCGCTGCCTCCCAAGTAGCTGGGACCATAGGCGCCCGCCACAACGCCCGGCCACTTTTTGGTTGCAGCCATCGTTGTTGTTTGGCGGGCCTGGGCTGGGGATTCGAACCTGCCACCTTAGGTGTATGTGGCTGGTGCCTTAGCCGATTGAGCCACAGGCGCCGAGCCTATACTTTGTCTTTAATACAAATCTTACTTGAGTGTGCTCTGTGGAGCTTTACAAGTCCTTTCAGTAATAAAACCTGTTATAATCTTTGCAAAATTGAACTATGAACTCTATTTCTTGAGTGGTAACTTTAGTCTCCCTTCAGATCTATTTCTACTGGCTGAGACGCTTTGTGTCTTTTCAAATATGTGGTTAGGGGTCAGTGAAAGATATTGGCAGGACGAATTTGGAAAGCCCTTTCTGATACTTTTCCTTCTGCAATTTACCTACTCTCTTTATCCTGGCTTTTCTAGTTCTAACTACCTAGAGACTTGGCCACACACTGACAGCTTTCACTCTTCCAAGCAAGTACATTCCACCAGAATCTTGTGTAGTCTCCAGTGATTTAGTTAGCTGCTGCTTGTGTTAGGTCCAGAGTTTATGGTTATTTTCTGTGGAGACTTCAGTTTGGTTTGATCTTACTTCATCATTGCTGGAAGTGGGACTGCTCTCATGAGGTTTTAAAAATATTGCCCTTTTCAGGTGATGCCTGTGGCTCAAGGAGTAGGGTGCTTGCCCCATATGCCAGAGATGGTGAGTTCAAACCCAGCCTTGGCAAAAAAAAAAATATATATATATATATATATATATATATGTTGCCCTTTTCCATAGAAGTTGTTTTAAACTGAAAATAGCTTCTGCACAGCTAAGAGTATCATAACTAAGGCAAACAGACAGGTTTTGGAATGGCAGAAGATTTTTGCATGTTACCAAGCTAACAACGGCTTGATAACTAGAATCTATAGAGAACTCAAATTAATCAACAAGAAAAGAATTAACAACCCCATTTATAAGTGGGCAAGAGATTTGAACAGATACTTCTCTGAAGATGACAGATGAATGGCCAACAAATGTGAAAAAATGCTCATCGTCTTTAATCATCAGAGAAATGCAAATTAAAAACACTCTGAGATGTCACCTAACTCCAGTGATATTAGGCCACATCCCCAAACTGCGAATATTGGCATGGATATGGAGAGAGGGGAATACTTCTCTACTGCTGATGAGTCCCTGTGGGGGACTTAGCAATGAAAATAATTTTATGGTTGGGGGTCACCACAGCATGAGGAACTGTATTAAAGGGTCTCAGCCTTAGGAAGGTTGAGAACCATTGTGTTAAAAAGAAGCAGAAGGAACACTGAGGTCTGACAATTAGGTTCACAAACTTGCCACTGTACATTGGTAGCACTATACAAACAACTCAGTAAGGTTTCATAACATTGGTATATCAGTGTGTTACAGGTGTGTTTCTATAGCAGTGTCTCGCCAAGTGGTGTTCATTATTATTGCATGTTTTTGTGTGCCATCCTGAGAACACTGGAGTTTGAACTAGAACAACAAACAAACATTAAATTTCTTGTAAAACTTGTCAAAAGTGGAAGTGAAATCAGGGACATGTTAGTCCAAGTTTATGGGGATAAATGCCATGAAGAAAATGGCAGTGTGTAAATGGATTAAACATTTTTTTCAGAGGGGAGAGAAAACATCATTGAGGACCAGAGATCAAGGCAGCCAGTAACAAGCAGAACTGACAAAAGCATTGCGAAAATCCCTCAAATTGTGTGTCAAAATCATTGGCTGACTGTGAGCAGCATGGCAGACCAAGTAAACATCGACAGAGAAACAGGAAAATCTTAACTGAAGATCTTGGTGTGAGAAAGATGTGTGCAAAAATGGGCTCTTACAGTGGAAAAGCAAGTATCCAAGGTACTCAATTGTAATGTGAAGCCAGTAGATGAATTAATACATGTCCACACAAGAGAACAACTCAATTTAATTCAAATTGGGGGGAGGGTGGAGGAAGGGAGATCAGTGTGCTCCCACCTGAGGGGCACAATGTGAGGGTATATGGCACATCTCCTGGGTGCAGGACACAACTACAATGGGGACCTTACCTAACAAATGTAAACATAATCACTTGTACCCTGATATTAATCTGAAATAAAAATATAAAAAAAATTAAATTAAACTGAAAATAGCTACATTTTAGTTTCTATATGCTAATAGAGTGTCTGAAAATGACAGCATTTAAAGGAGGAAGCTATTTCAGCCCATGAAAATCATGAGTCAGTTTTTTTTTTCAAGATAAGGATTGGTCAGAAAAATTATTTTACTCCTTCCCCAAAGTTTGATCAGTTACCTGTTCATTGTAGCTAAGTTGTGTAATATACTTAAGTTTACCATAGTCCCGGCATTATTGAATGATGCCAAGGATGTGCCAGTGATGAAGATATTAATAACTATTTTAGATCTACTAAAATAACTATTTTCTACTAAAATAACTATCAACTATTAAGATAACCAAAGGTTGCTACAAGTAAGACATGAACATTTAGTCCTTTCTTCCTTTTCATCATGTTAATATGCTATATTCTTTGATCTTTACAGTAATCCAGTGAGGCTTTATCTGTCTGTTTAACAGATGAGCAAACATGTTTCTGGGCGGTAAGTCACAGTACTCAAAGGCAAAGCCTGGTCTATTTGATTTCTAAGCCAGGCTCTTAATTACATGCACTACATGATTAATAACTGTGAGTTAGTTGATATTAGTAAGGATGATGTGAAGGTATATGTGTATATGTAAGTAATGCTTTTAGTATATTTTTAGTAAGGGATTTTTATAATGGTATTATTAAGTAATTTTTCCAGAGGGGAAAAAAGTATTATAAGAAAAGATATGCTGCCAGATGTTAACTCTATAAAAGTTTCTTGTGTACGCTGGTATTGTTTATCAAAAAAAGAATGTCTTGCATGAAAAATATAAATAAGTTTATAATAATTTTATATTCTTTAGTAGATCTAAAATAATTATGTACTACAGTAAGTACCTCTGGAAGCCCAAATGGCTTATTTCATAGTATTGTAGTTTTAGGCCTTTAAGCAAGTGTTGGCAAACTATAAACAAGGGGAAAAATCCTTCCTGGTACTTATTGTTGTAAATTTTATTCTAATTAATTAATTAATTTTTAGATAAGATTCTTTTTTTTTTTTTTTTTTGAGACAGAGCCTCAAGCTGTCCCCTGGGTAGAGTACCATGGCATTACAGTTCACAGCAACCTCCAACTCCTGGGCTCAAGTGAGTCTCCTGCCTCAGCCTCCTAAGTAGCTGGGACCACAGGCGCCCACCACAATGCCCAGCTATTTTTTGGTGCCGCCATCATTGTTGTTTGGCAGGCCCGGGCTGGATTCGAACCTGGCACCAGGTGTATATGGCTGGCGCCTTAGCTGCTTGAGCCACAGGTGCCGAGCCTAGATAAGATTCTTATGTTATTTTTATTACTGTCATATTGACATAAAAATACATTTAGAAGATAGAACATCTTATTATTAAGTATGTTTGAAGATAAATGATCTTTCAATGTAATATTTCAAGTCAGTACAGCATAAGGTGATAAATGTCAATAACGACTTCCCCTCCTTTTTTTACATTTTTTTATTAAGTAATAATAATAATAATAAGGCAAAGAAAGTAACATTCACATTGTCAAATAAGAGTATGTCTATTATAGAATGCTTTGACTCTGAGGTTCAGTATGGAGTCATCAGTTAACTTCTTATTTTTTTCCCAAAGTCTCAAAAAATAAACAACTAATATTTATAAATAAAAGTAAAAGATAATTTCAAAAAACAGATCATGCCAAATCTCATAGACAGTAGAAAAAGAAGAAATACTTCAAAATCATTCTACTTAATCTGGACACACCTGATATTAAAATTGGAGAAAATATATTATTATAAAGGGGACATTACAAACATATTTCACTTATAAATGAGGATACAATATCCTAAACAACATCTTAACAGGTTGAATTAAAAATTAATGTTTAAGTAATGTACTTTGGTCAAAATTAAATCCAATTTATGTGGGAATTATTAGTCACTATTTTCTTTTCTTTTTTTTTCTTCTTTTCCTTTCCCTCACCGCTCCCTCCTTTTTTTTTTTTTACATTTTAAAACATTAAGGGGTACAAATATTTTTGTTACATGGATAGTTTTTATAATGCTTAAGTCAGAGCTATTATTATTATTCTATTCTGTTACTGGAATGCAGCCCTAGCTATTTGTCTATGTGCTGTTTTTGTCTGCTTTTGTGCAAATAATAGCAGAGTTGAGTAGTTGTGACCAATACCGTGTGGCCCCAAACCTACAACATTCATTGTCATTGTCTGACTGTTGTACAGAGAAAGTTTACCAAACCATGCCCTTATAGCAATTTCAATATTGTTTAATTTTTCTTTTTCACCCACTTTCTACCTTCCAACTTTATGAATAAGGTATTTGAACTCTAGAGAGTCCTAATCCCATAAATCAATTACATATCCAGGACTAGAACTCAAATCTTTTATTTCTCAACCTAACACTTTGAACTAAGTCACCTTCCTTTTTTTTTTTTTTTTTATTAAAGCTGATGTTTATAGAAAGAAAATCGAGTAGATTTGGTTTTAGTCTCTTAAATCACTTCCCATATGGTGAATAAGATTCGTAATCTAGGAAAGTATTTCTTTAAGGCTCACTAATACAAAATCATATCACAATGTAACCTGTTTTAAAAGGGTACATTTTTACTCCACACAATCTTACAGGCTGTCCTTCACAAGTCCAGGGCTAACGGATATAAACACTTTGTTTACTCTATACCTGCTTTTCTCAAGTTACTTAAATCTTCACATTTACTGAAATTTTCAGGAGTGTAATTGACCTTTGTAAAAGAGGTTTCTAGTTGTGTTGATTTCCAAAGCTATAATCTTGATAGTAAAACATTTCAGAAAGTTAACAGTCACATATTTAAGAAGAAAAATACTTCCACAGTGGGTATCATTCTAATGTAGTGTGTACATAAATTTCTTATGTGTCCAAAGTGTGACCTCTTCTTCTCAATATTGATTCTCTCTAAAAACCAAATTGGGATAAAGACTGAAGACTTTAAGTCGACAGTTTTACTTGTGAATGTATGTTCAACTTTGCACTGATAGGCACAGGCCACGGTGATGTACAACAGCTCCTGCTACCAAGTGTTACTGTTAAAATCTTGAGCTAAACATTATTTACAAAGGTCTGGGCTAATTTGTATCATTGGAACCGCCGAACTTTTTGTAGGTCCCTAACCGCCGAACTTTTTGTAGGTCCCTTGCCCTGGCCGCCGAACTTTTTGTAGGTCCCTTGGACCTGGAATAGTGGTACAGAAGTTGGCAGCGTGTATATTTAATTGGTGAACTTATTTTAAATGCAGATGACTGGACTCTATCAGAGATATACTGAATGTGAATCTTGGGGTGGTGGTAGTTATGGATTTGTATTTTTAAAAAGATAGGCAGGTGACTCTGCAGCACACCAAAGTCCTTTTGGTATTGAGGAAATTCACTGACAATGTGGAGAACTGGGTTCTAATCCCAGCTGTCTTGTTAAATTATAATGTGGCCTCAGACAAGTCAATTAAGCAGCAAAAAGGGCTGAGGAGGCCTTCCACTGAAGTCCCTGCCTTAGTCCACAGTTGTTCAAATTCTTTAGCTTTCTCATTTGTAAAAATGAGGAGATAACAGTACCTGCCTTGGCTTTGTTGTAAGGATTAAGATTATGCAGATGAAGTATTTAATATAGTGCCAGTTACATAATAAGAACTCAACAAAACTTAATTTATTCGATTCTTTATTACCATAATTATTAGTAGTATTTATGCCAAAATGATATAGAATTGTATTCAGTATAGTATGCCAATTATTTTCCCCTACAAATCTAAGAAACTGCTGGCCTTATTCATTTGCTCATTCATTCATCCATTTACTAAAATAATTGTTGCTGCCTGCCAGGTCCGGTATGGCACTGCACTGAGGATGCTGTCGGAGACTATGGGGTCTCTGACCTTAAGAAACCTATTCCCCATAGAAGGCAAAGACTGCCAAGTCATAACTTCCCTTTGAAATACTATGAAATACTATTTTAGCACAATGTTTGCTAAAAAGCTACTCAACCCACTTCCAGAAAGACAGTACTAACTCGTATTAGTTTTTTCTCTCTTCTTGAGTAGGGTGGCATCTACATATTAGACAAGACTGCATTTCTGGAGAACTTGTTGCTGGATAAGTAGCTTAGATAAAATGAGCTTCAGAGCGTTAAATTCCTCTCAGTCTGATAGCACTCGTCTTTGACTTTTATAAAAGATTTTATAATCCTTGTTGCTGTAATTTTAAAGACTTAATAAAAATGGTGTTAATAGCCTTTTCGTCATTTAAACTGTCTTCCCTTGAGAATTCCATTATTGCTTCTGATAAATTCCTTCTAGAAAGTGTATAAGGAAAGGGAAATCATTAGATTATCATGAATATATAACTAGTGTTTTCTTTATTAGAAATAGCATTAAGAATATTTGAAAAGAGATGTTGAGCTTATTGTTCTATAAACCAAAATATGGTTTTTACTAAATAAATTTAAATAAGAATATAGATTTAACATGCTTGCTTTTCTTATCAGATTTCTCTTTCTCAGGTTTCGATATGAGAACTTCCCCTGGGGGAAAATACATATATATATATATGTGGAAGATATATATACATATATGGAATAAAAAATATTTGTAGTACATATGGGAAATAAAAGTTAAACCTAGTAGAAAATTAACATTAATAACAACAGTCATAACAATGATATTAGCAATGGTGAAGTACATTAAGAAAATCAAAATGGCCAACACTTTATTTAAAAAATTATCAACACTTTATCAGAAATAAAGATTAAAATAGAGCGGTGCCCGTGGCTCAGAGGAGTAAGGCACCAGCCCCATATGCCGGAGGTGGTGGGTTCAAACCCAGCCCCGGACAAAAACTGCAAAAAAATAAAAAAATAAAATAAAATAATTATAGCATTTTCCCAGAAAATTAATAAAGATATTAAAATAGCAATATGTGATACTAATAAGGCTGTGATGATACTCTTATTTAATGTTACTAATTATTCATTAGTAATAAATTAATGATTCTTTTGAGAGCAATTTAGCAATATAGCATCAGTCTTAAACATGCACATGCTCTTTTAATCAGTAGGGTCTTTTAAAGTTGCAAATGATGGAACCATCACCCCCTATCTCATCCCAACTCAGGCCAAAAAAGGGAATTTATATCTTAGTTCCAGTATGGATTTTGTTACTGAAATTACATTATTCATAATCTTCTGCTTTTGAACTCCAGCTTCTGCCTTTCCTCTGTTAGCTTCATACCAAAGCAAGCTTTCTCTAATGTTTGCTAGAAAGTGGGGCTTGTAAGATATAGGGCAGCAATCTCTAGCAAAAGGGAATGACTTTTCCACAGTGATTCCTGGGAAAGTCCAATAGTGAATCTAGTTGCCGGAGTTGGGTTTCTCATTCAGGCCTGAGCCAGTCACTGTGGCTAGGAGGGTGGAATGTCCTGATTGCTCATGCATGGGTTCAACCATCACTTGAAGCCAGGGATGAGGTCGGTTTTCTCTGAACCACTTGGGATACAGGGTGATTTTCCAAAGTGAAGTGTTGTCACCAAAAGAGGGTGAAGTGAAAGCCAGTCAGGAAAAATCAACAGATACTCACTGTACAATTTTGTCCTTTAATAACACTCTTGTACAACAATTTGAGATATAATAAATGCAAAGATTCATATCCAAATGTTTAATAACTTTGATTACCATTCTTAAAAAATATAAATTTGAATAATTCTATTGCTCTACAACAGGAGAATTGTAAATTAAGGAATACAAAATGTATTAGGAAGCTGCTAAAATTGTATGTTCAAATAGTTTTAGTGCTTATGAAGAACACATATTTTATTTTTAAAAAGCCATAAAAGCAGAATAAAAGATAATGTAAAGACACCTATGGAAAAAATACACAAGAAACAAACTTGGAAAAATCTATTTAAATAATAATTAGCTCTAAGAACTGTTGGAATTCATTTATTCATAAAACAATTTTTTGGGAGTGCTCATTTTATGGCAAGAATTGTTATTCTGAATATTATGTTCCTTATAATTTCCATATTTTTACATATGTTGCAGTAAGCAATTGAAAGGTGCCCTGCATTTAGGTTGAAATTCTAATAACTTTACTTAAATCACTTTGATGTTCCAAAAATTATTTTAAGGTGATTTTAGATACACTGTCTCATTTCATGTGACGCTTATGAAATTAGTTGTCAGTTCAATTTTCTCCATGAAGGGATCGTTCTTCTATAGGAGCCATAAATAAAGTCTGTTGATTGGCAGAGTGAATCATTTGTTCATTTATCCAACCACCTGTGAATTGTTGGAGGGATTAAAAAATAACCTCTATAGGGATTTCCTAAAATTAGGAAGGTAAGAAAGCTTTCAAATTATCCTGGGTCAGAGAACAGGTTTTTGCAGTGATTAGAATATGTTAATTATTCTTTGGTTTAAGTCAATGAAGAGCTAAATGAATGCCAGCAATTCTGTCAAAGCCAGTATGTGTGAAGAGGTTATGTCATGATAGTAGCATTCAATTGCAATCATAAAAATAATTTCCAAAAATATTTTGTTTTCTTTTTCTTTTTTTTTTTTTTGAGACTGTCTCATTTAGTCACCATCAGTTGAGTGATATGAAATCATAGCTCACAGCAACCTTAAACACTTAGGCTCTAATGATTCTTTTGACTCAGCTTCCCAAGAAGTTGGGACTATAGGTGCCTGCCACAATGCCTGGCTATTTTAAGAGATGGGGTCTCGCTCTTGCTCAGGCTGGTCTCCAACTCTTGAGCTCAGGCAATCCATCTGCCTCAGGCTCTCAAAGTGCTAGGATTATGGGCATGAGCCCCTGTACTTGCCAAAACTATTTTTTTCAAAAAAAGTATATCCTTCTATCAATGCTTAAATACATTATCAATGTAAAATATCATATTCGTATATTAATTATATTCAGAATTAATGTATTTTCTACATATTTATGAAAATTTTTCATTTTATCTGTTGGCCCAGGTGAAATAAATGGTTAAAAAGTTTCTGGTGAAAGGATCTTTGTAGCTTCTACCCTCTGGAACTTCAGCTTCATGAGAGGACATTATTTTGTGAGGTAGGGCCTCCAAGCCTAAGAGGAGATTATTGTGGCCAATGCCCACAAAAAAGAGACATAGGCAAAGGTTCCCAGATTACGATTCTATGAGGAGGGATTGTGGAATGGCTTTCAAGGCCAGCTAAGGCAGCGACCTTGGCCATATAAGGCTAATAGAGTCAGGATTGGGGTGATAGTTAAGAGAGTCAACATACATGATAAATTTCTTTCCTTTTAATTTTGTATTTCCTGAAATAATCACTGTGAATTTAAGTATTAATTTTTTTATCATATATCTCTCCTGGGCATATGCAAAGAGAAAAATATATGTAAAATACATTGGTTAAAATATTATTTAAAACTTCCTCCATTTAGAGTCTAATTCTCTTGAGAGATAGTTATGGATACTCTCGTTTTTCTTTATAGCAATATCATTTTTTTGTGTAATCAAGTATATTAGTGATATAGAATATTTAAACTTTATTTTAAAATATATGTATGGATAGGAGCCTGTAACATATATGTACAGTTGAACAAATAATTAAAAAGTGAACCCCCATATCAAGAGAATGTTATGAGCCCTGGAAGCCCATCATGAACTCTTTTATCCCTTTAAAATAACTACAGTCTATTTTTATAATAATCATTTCTTTTCTTTATAATTTTACCAACTACATTTGCATCTATAACCATAAAGATTTCTCTCTCTCTCTCATATCACAATGGGCTCTAAATTAGACCACAAATACAGGGGCCTCATCTCTTTAAGTGATAAAGGGTGAGGTGAGGCCATAATAGGTAGATCGTGTAGAATATGTTCAGGAAGTCGTCTGCCCAGAGTTGCAGAGGATTTATAGCTCCTACGAGGTCACTGATTTATGTTGTAGTGAGTTCTTCCCAGGCTTGAAGTCAAAAGTCAGTCAATCCATTCAGTCTCCTGGTTAGGAGTCAGAACTGAAAGTGGAGTGGGCCACTGATACGGCCTCTGATGGGGCCCTCAATAGTAACCATGGAGACTTTTTCTATACGGGGTCACAAGCCAGGTAGGTTTGTGCTACAGTGTCTTAGGGTAGTTTTAGAGCAGACTAGATGGGAGTCACTATTTGCTTCTTAACTTTTCCCATCTAATGCAAAGCTACCTGTCTATAGAACCAGAGCTTAGTGTGTCCAGATAACATAATGCTCATTATATCTGCCATCAATTGAATTCCAAACACTGTTCTTAGTGACTCATGCCCACTAGTTTGCTTAGCTCCTCATTAAACCCTTAGGGTAGGTACTCTTACACAAATGAAGGAACAATTTTTCTTTTCTTTTCTAAATGAATGAAGGAACTGATGCTTTGAGAAATTACTTGTCCAAGATCAGACAGATAGTAAATGTCTGTTCTTGGGTTTAAGGTATGCATCCTGTGTGTGGATTCTAAAATGCTAAAAGTTCAGAGATGAGTTATACTTGATAATGGTACATTTTCATTTCTATCTTCATGAAAAATGTATGATTTTATATATAATTTAATAAAAACGTTTCAAGCTAACCTCATTTTTGTTTAAAGTTTTATTGTTTCTGACAGATTTTTGTTCTTGGAAACTGAAGACACAGTGGATCGTTTGTTGGATACAGTACTCCAGATCCCAGGGCTACCCTTCACGTGTTCAGGACAGGGAGCAGGGAATTCTTCCCCTTCAGATGCATTTACAACACTTACCACTAGAGGGAAGGAACAGACCAGGGAGAGCAGAAGCAAGGGCGTGTTAAGGAGCTCCTTGGCCACTTCATGCTTTTCATTGACAGATAGAAATAGACTGAGGATGAAACTTGTACACTTGTTGTTAATAAAAGCAAGTGTCTTCTTGTTGTCTGGAAGGGATGAACTCACAATCTCAGTGAGAGGAAGTAGCAGTCTGTGGCGTGTGAAGTGAGCAAGATTCAGTATCCTAGAGCAAGGTTTCTCAAGCTCAGGACCATGTTTTAGACCAGGTAGTTCCTGGTTCCCAAGGACTGTCCTGTGCACTGTATGATATTCAGCAACATCCCTGGCTTCTATATACTAGCCACCAGGAGCACCCTTCCTTCCAGGCTGTGGCTTTCCCAAATGTTCCCAGGGAAGCAAAATAGTTTCTAATTGAGAACCACTGTCCTAGGGATCCAAGATCTCTTGAAGATCTGATACCTCAGAAGACAAATAGGAGATATTCTCTTTCTGGCAACTAGAGACTCTAGAGCTTTTCTTGGTATGCCACGGATGTGGTGAAAGGGTAACCCCCATTCCCTGTTGGTGGGAATGTAAACTAGTGCAACTACTATTGAGAACAGTATGGAGGGTCCTCAAAAGACTGAAAATAGCACTACCATGTGACCCAGCAATCCTACTTTTTGGTGTCTATCCAAAGGAGGGAAAATCTGTATATCGAAAAGATATCTGTCCTCCTGTGCTTATTGAAGCACTATTCAAAATAGCCAAGATTTGGAATGAACCTAAGTATCCCTTGGTGGACGAATGGATAAAGAAATTATGGTACATATACACACAATGGAACATTATACAGCCACAGAGGGAATAAAATCCTGCCATTTGCAACAACATGGATAGAACTGGCGAACGTTATGTTAAGTGAAATAAGTCCAGCACAGAAAGACAAATCTCTCATGTTCTCATTCATATGTGGCAGCTAAATATTAAAAACAATTGATCTCATAGAGACAGATAGAAGAATGATTACCAGAGGCTGAAAGGGGAGGATAAAGTAGGAATGGTCAATGATACAAAAATGGAGATAGGAGAAATAATATTTGATAGCTCAACAAAGTGACTGTAATCAACAATCAGTTAGAATATGAGTGCATTTTAAAATAACTAAAAGAATGGAATTGGAATGTTCCTAATACACAAAAAAATGATAAATGCCTGAGGTGATGGATAGCCCATTACCCTGTTTTGATTAATTCACATTGTATTCCTATATCAAACATCACATATACCCTGTAGAGACACACAACTATAATGAGCCATAATAATTTAAAATAAAGAATAAAAAACAAAAACAAGCAAAGCTTCCTACAAGGGGAGAACCCTTATGAGATGTCTGCATGGATGGGAAGGAGCTGTTGAATTCTTTTAGCCAATTCAAACACTTCTCTCCCAAGTTTTGTCTTCCAAAATTTTCTTTCTCACTTTCTAGTACTGTTGCCCCTTAGTCAATCACGTAGAAACCCCGGACTCATTCTTTGCAGTGATTCTATTTGGGAAGAAAGTGATTTAAATATGAATTTTTCTGTCTAATAGAAATATCCACAATCTATAGCATCAAGGTTACTTTGACGTTTATAAGGAACACTCCTTTTTGCACATTCCAGTAGGCTGACGACAACAACCAAACAGAGGGAAGAACCAAATTAATATGAGCAAAAAAACCAACTGATAATATACAACTTATAAAGCACATTAATTCAAAGAGTTCCTGACACTGTAGAGGCTCTTACAGTGCCAGGAACTCTGTTTTGGGCAAAGATAACAGCTATGGGTCCAGGGGCTTGACAGCAATAGGTCACTGGTGTTAGTGCTCTTGATAGGTTCAAGTGCACTCTCTGGTACTAGTGGGGCTCATTCCAAGGCATTACTTTCCTTTTCAGAGGCTTTTGCAGAAAGAATCGTGTATGGATCCATCCCACCTAATGATCAACTCTTATTAAATTATGGTTTCTAACACCAAATGACCAGAAATCATTCTACTGTCACATTAAAGGGCATCTGGCTTAAACATTATGTCATTGCTTATATTGGAGTGGGGTCACAGTAAGTGCTACTCAATAAATGTTGATTAATTGAATATATGGATAAGTGAATGAGTAAATGTATGACTATACGCAGTGCTTAGAATATTTGGTATTTAATATTTGTCCTCAAACATGGAAACACTTTCACTTTTTCTAGATTTGCTCCAGGAAGCGAGGGAATTTTAATTAAAAGGTGGTGTTGGTCTCCTCCCTAGACTCTCTTTATCATGTGAAGACAAGGACTCTGAGTATTGCTTTCTCTCTCTCTTTACAGAGGATTACACGGGTCAAATGGCATCCAGCAGCTACCTTCTCTCCTTTGGAGGCTACACTGGGTGATACTTGGCCAATGACCAACTGATCTTAGAGTCCAAAGGTTGTGCTTTTGCTTCAAGGTCTCAAATCTTGGTGTAATTCATGTTTCGGAGCTTCCCCATCTAAACAAACTAAAACTACTTTTCAGCTGAGACCACATCCTTGCTGAGACTTATTTTCTCCTGCCTTGTTCCTCTTTCTTCACTTCTCTTTTCCTGAGAACACTCTCTACATACATCATTTGGACAGGAATTTCCATCTCTGGCTCTGCTTCTCGGGAACCTGCCTAAGGCAATCATTGCTTGCAGACTCAGAGCAACCAAGGCCACACGCCATCTTTGGTGTCTTTCTCAGACTTTTCACAAAAAAGGAACGGCCAAGCATCCCAATCGCAGACACAACTGATCTCTAGTTTTCTGAAATCACCACCATCATCTTATTTCTTATTTTATTTTATTGTTTCTCTCTCTCTTTTTTTATAAATAAATTTCAAAATATTACAGGTGTACAAATGTTTTTGGTTACATGGATCACTTTTGTAATATTAAGTCATGGCTATACATATGCCCACCACCCAAATAGTGTTCACTGTACCTGTGAGGTAGGTTTTCACCCATCCACTCCTGATTTCCCCCTGCCTGTTTCCCTTGAGTTTTACTTTCCTCTGGTCACACGTGTGCTCTTTGGTTAGCTCCAACTTAATAGCAAGTACATACAGTGTTTGTTTTTCCATTCTTCAAATACTTCTCTTAGGATGATGGTCTCTAGTTCCATCCAAATTGTTGCCAAAGGCATTAATTTATCCTTTTTTATGGCTGAGTAGTACTCCATGGTACACATATACTACATTAATCCATTCATGTAATGATGGGCACTTGGATTGATTCTACATCTTTGCAACATTCTACAGTATTGCAATAAACATTTGAGTGCAGGTGTCTTTTTAATAAAATGATTTTGTTTCCTTTGTGTAAACACACAGTAGAGGGATTGCTGGATAGAATGGTGGGTCTACTTTTAGTTTTTTGAGGAATCTTCACACCATTTTACGTAGAGGATGTATTAATTTCAGTCTCCCTAGCACTGTGTAAGCATTCCTTTCTCTCTGTGTCCACTTTAATATCTATTGTTTTTGGACTTTTTATAATAGCCACTTTTACTTATAGGTTATATCTCATTGTGGTTTTGATTTGCCCTTCTCTAATGATTAGTAGCATTGAGTATTTTTTTTATATGTTTATTGGCCATTTGTCCATCTTTTTTGAAAAGCTTCTATTCAATTGTCATCTTACTTTGAACTTTCATTTAAACTCAGTATGATGAGGGCAAGTTCTTAGGTAAAAATAATGACCAGTGGCCCCAGGATTGGTATTTGCAGAAGGCTAGAATATAACACATGGAAAGAGCCTTAAAAATCATCTTATTTTATAGATGAATAGATTGTGGTCCCAAAACATGATTTTCTCAAAGTAATTCACCAAATGACCAGCAAAGCTAGGACACAACAAGATTTTCAACCTCCTAATTTGATGTTTTCTCCAAACCTTTCTGCTTCTTTTTACTAACTGAGCTTAAATGAGAGAATCTTATAAGTTGGGGGCTATGCAGGCAAGTAGAAAGAAAATGCCTTATTCTCTCAACATCCACGAAATATCATTTAAAACAAATCTTTCAAGAATAATATGATTGCTAAAGAGGATTAGTGTCTAGATCTTTATATTTTAAATAATCTATGCTATACAAATTTTCTGAGTTTTCTTCCTATAGATAAATAAGTTATTAAGACAAGATCCCTTCTTCAAGCAGATTAGCAGGGGAGCCTGGAAAGTAAACACTGGGGCTGCTCTAGCGTTTTAAGCAAGTGGTAGAGCCAGAGAGAGTCCTTAATTAATTTTATCTCGCAGAACTGGGGGCGGGGGGGGGCACTCCTTGGGGATAACATTGAAATGGTTTTTAAAAGGTAAATAGAAATTCATCAGGTAGAAAGGAGAAGAAATTATAGTTAAAGACAGTAAAATGAGCAACAGCTTAAAGAAAAGAAAGTGTGGGGCATGTGGTCAAAGTAGGTGCTTCTCAGGATCAGAGGTCAGGAGCTTGTGCAGTTGGGTGGGCTGGAGTTGCACACACAATGTTTTGTCTCCTTATTAAGATGCCTCTCCATCCATCCCCCTGATTTTTTTTTTTACCTCCTTATACATTGCTTTTTTCTTCTTTCATTCTCAGTAACTAATTTAAGTGCATATTGAAAAGCATTCAACATGGTGCCATACCCTAAAGTGCTAAATGCACTGAAATTAGAGAAGGGAGAGAGGAGGTCAAACCTGTAACTTTCATCTTCATCTCCTTTTCTTGGGCATTAATGAAGAGACAGAAGAAACAAAGTTCACAGATAAGACTATAGCTTCCATAAAAAGATTAAATAGTCAATCCCTCAACTAATGAAAAAATCTGACATATTGAGCATCTCATGTACTACTAATAAATATGTTAACCACTTGAAACATCTCATTTAATTCTCACTAATTATTCCATTAGATGCCTAACTGTAATTATCTCAAATATGAAGATAGGGAACCTCTGGCACAGGAATGCAGTCTGTAGCCAAGGCCATACAGCTACCGTGAGGTGGAGCCCTCTGTCTCCAGAGTGTGTCTCTGTGTCTCTAGCAGCTAGCAGTTAGGCACTGACATCCTGGGGGTTCCTCTCCTAAAATAAATAATTGAGGAAAAGAAAGAGGAAGAAAGGAAAGTAAAAAAGGAAGAGCATTAGAGCTAGGAAAGAAAAAAAATGTTAAAAAGAGAAAATAAACATATGCCTTAAAAGCATTAGATTGGTTACAAATTATTGTTCTCTCCAATAAGATACTTAAATATAGAAATGTCAACTTCTTCTAATATGTAATAGAGAAAACCAGGAAAACATTGGTATTGTAAATATATAAAAACAAATACTTTAAATTGCACATGTACTTTATGGCCACCCTGTATATGTATTTGTGTGTGCATGTATAAAAATATATACATATATATATTTTAAAAATGGCGAGGCATATTTTATTCAAGGGGGTCCAAGTGATAGTATAGGAACCACTATAACTGGGTCTTATAGTGGGGAGAGCGTGGGGCATGTGGCTAAAGTAGGGTATAATTATAATTATACAATTAAGTAGGTATAATTCTAATTTATAATTTAATTATAATTCAAGTAGGTATAATTATAATTACTATTATTTGCATGCAATAAACATACAATTATAAAATATACAATTCCCTATATACTGTATTTTGATCTTGTTTTACATTGGCTTAAATCATGAAGTAAAAGCCAACGGAAAGAAGACTTTAAAGGAAGGGCCACAACTTTTTGTTACAATGTAACTGCCCTTCAAAGTTTACCACCTAAAACTCTTTAAAGTTATTCCCAATAAAGTATCCTTTATATTTCAAATCTATTAAATCCTGTATTTTTTCTTAAAAGTAATATGTTGAATTATTTTGAGATGCTGTGATTCACATGTATAATAATGATAAATAATTTAATTCCTAAAATATTATTTCTTCCCTATAGATTAGCATTGCTAGGTGAGACTTGGCTCTTGGCTGAGGAATGTAATGGGAAATATTAGATTTCAGACACTCAGAGGAAATTCTCTGCCCACTCGTGGATAAACACACATTATACTATTCACATATATTGCATTTCTTCTCTCTTCCACTTGAGAAAACAAAGCTAATAAATCATATTTATAGTTAGCAATGGAGTCTTTGTTTAGTGAACCTTGCAGAGCATCAGGTGTTTTCTCTCCGTGGGTCTTTAAACTGAAACCTAAGTGTCCCATGTCACATCTGTTTACATCAATCAGGTCACATTATTTTCTTTACAATGTATTATTTGAGTTGATATGATTGATGTGACTAACTGTGATAGCTCGAAAAGTTCTGTCAAGCATTACAGAAAATTTCAGAACCTCAGGCCCGCAGGCCAAGGAATCTCTGTTTATGCATAATTTGGTATAGAGTTAAATTTAGAAGGTCAATACAGTTCACCAGCTTTAGAATTTTTGACAGTGATTCTTGACAAACTACTTTTCAATGATAGAGGAAAAGTATGAGTAATTTGGTAGGACAGAGTTAAGGTTAGGGAGTCACTACCCTGTTGTAAATCAGATAAATTCCGAGGAATCCGAGTGGAAAGGGATTTACAGTTGGAAGATTTGGTTTTGAATCCCAGCATCTTGTGTTCCGGTAATGTGACCTTGCAGAAATCACTTTAATTCTGAGAACCGCAGTTTCTCATCTGTATCATCTATCACATGAAATACTGTGAGAATAACAGGACAGAATATATCTAAGGGAAAGTTATAAATTACAAAGTATTGTAACAGGACTCCACAGTTTTGATGAGAGCTTACACTGAATCGGAGTCAAATTAGCTATTTTAAAATACACAGAAAGAGTAACCATTAAAATAATTAGGTCTTTGATACTCAGGAGCACCTCGACTTGTAAAAGGAAGTCGAGTTATGGGAGCGGTGGAGCACGTCCTGGCCAGCATCCTCATGCATCTAATAGTTTATCTTTCTGTTTTAGCCATTACAGACTCAAAAGTTGTCAAAAGTCTGAGTGATCATTGTTGAAAATATTCTCTTGTTAGCTGATAGATTCTCCGCTCGTACTTTCACTGGAGATGTACTATCGTTTTAAACCTTAAAACAGAGAAGCTCTATTAGTATTATTAGAACTCTCCAAGCAGGATTGTGGTTTGGAATTTTCCCCTCACTGCCCTTCATTATTGCCAAAGACATCTGCTCAGAGTCTATGAGTGACTTTGTGTTCCTCTTTGATTCGTTTTCAAAGACAATTTGCTATAAAGTAACTTGTACATTTTCTATCTGTAAGCTTCATCTATAAGTTTTATCTGTAACTGTCAGTAAAATTTAAGCTTTAAACTATCTGTAATACACATCAGCTGAGCAGAATAAAAGAACTGTCTCATTAACCAGAAGTTGGGGTGCAGAAAGAAAAGTAGTGACTGGAAGTGAAACAGCCTTACTGAAGGGTTAAGATACTTGTTATTTGGCAAAGTGGACCAACTTTCTACTTAAGGTCAAGGGTAGCTGAAATTGCCATTCTATTTTCAGCTTCAAGCTTGGCAAAGTCCTCCTTGCTTCAGTCTTCTCATGCATAAAATTGCCCCCTCTGTAGCTAAACTTCTGTATTGTGAGGTTGCAAATCAACTCGACTCAACTCAAAAGCACAAAGTAACAGCAGCTTCTTTAGATCTCTAGGTAGTCAGAAAATACATATAAACTGATTTTGATGCCAGCTGAGGCGGCACATGCCTGTAGTCCTGGGTATTTAAGAGGACCAGGCTGGAGGATCAGTTGAGCACAAGAGTTTGAGGCTGCACTGTGCCATGATTACGCCTGTGGATACCTGCAGCACTTCAGTCTGGGCTACAAAAGCAAGACCTTGCCTCTAAAAAGTAAAAAAAAGTTTTAAAAAATATAACTCAATTCAGCATGAAACAATGGGATCTGAAAACTTAGCTTTTCTCTTTAGGTAACTCAATTTACTGTATATTACTTAGGTTCTTTTGGGATTCAGCTTCCTCTCTGGGTTTGTCCCCGGATAGCATCTTTTGGAAGGGAGTGGGGATATTAGATGTCTATTAGCATCTTTTGGAAGCAAGGTGGCATTACTGTCTGGGTTTATTGAGAGAATTGAGGAAAACAGTATCCTCTTGGCCTCAGCCTGGACTTTAGGAGTCACACTGGCTGTTTTATCTCACTTCTGGGCTTTTTTCTGTTGCTGGTATTTATTGCTGACAGTTATGGCAATGAGCTTGTGTTCGTTTTATCTTCAGCTCAGCGAGGACCTGGTGTTTTCTCCCCATTGACTTGGTTCCACCTTGGCACTACTTAGCATTGTCTGAACTCCCAAATCCCAGAGTATTCTGCTCTTCAAATCCCAGCTTTAAGAATCCTCGTCTTTACTACAGCAGCTACCTCAGGACAAGCTCCTGCTTATAATTCAGAGTTGCTTCCAAATTTACTTGGTATGCTTCTGATTCTAGGTCAGAGGGGTGGTCTCCTTCCAAAGTTCCAAAGGCAGAGAAGGCCCAGATTTCTTGTATTTGGAGTTTACTCAATTTACTTGTTTTCTGTGGAAAGAAGACTGGAGAAAGTTTATGGAGATGCATGTTATACTTTCTACAATTCCTTTCTTCCTCTTTCTTCTCTCTGACTTCCTCCCTTTAGGGAGGGCTTTCCCTTTACTTCCCTATATCGTATTTATCTCTCAATGGAGCAGCAAGACCCATCTTTGGTGTTACAAGTAAGACCAAAGGAAATCCTGGATGTGATAAATGAGTTTCCTATGAATTAAGTGAGTGTCAGAAGAAGCATCATCTTGAAGCTGCCTTTCTTTGCTGATATGACATAAAGATGAATCATCTCTACATTGTATTGTGTGTGATAAAAAATAGATTCTTTTTGACACTCTTAAGCATTCAGCACAATGGCTGGATAAAAATGAAATGTTGAAACAGTCCAAAAGAAGCTACTGGTGTGTGTTTAGTGGTTCGGTGCTGGTATTACCACTACAGCTTCATGAAACCTGGTCAATCAATGAAAGCAGATGTCTACTGTAAACAACTGGATGAAATGATGAAGATGCTTGTGATTAAGCATCTGAGATTGGTCAAGAGACTGGGCAAATCCTCTTACAACACTCCAACTATAGGATCTGTACTTAGAAACTCCCTGCCATCTACCATATTCACCAGACCTTGCACCAACTTACCACCACTTCTAGGTTTTGAATCACTTTTTTTTTTTTTTGAGACAGAGTCTCATTTTATCACCCTCGGTAGAGTGCTGTGGCATCACAGCTCACAGCAACCTCCAACTCCTGGGCTTAGGTGATTCTCTTGCCTCAGCCCTCCGAGTAGCTGGGACTATAGGTGCCCACCCACTGAGCCACAGGTGCCACCCTGGACCACTTCTTACAAGGAAAAATTTTCAACTCTCAACAAGATTTGGAAAACGTCTTTTGCTTTTCCATAGCCACATGCTCTCTAGGCTTCTTCATTGTGAACATAAATAAGTTACTGTTCAGATGGCCAAACTATGTCAATACTTCAGGGACATATTTTGATTAATTGTACTGCTTCCTGTTTGAGATATAGTAGACTAAACTTTTGACTTGAAGTTGGGCATTTCATATTTGATGATATTTCTTTGTAATTCAATCTTGTGTCATCAGGAAAAAAGAGCTTACAACAAGGATTTAATGTAAGGAATTGGCGTGCAGAGAGGAGCTGGCAAGTTAAAAGAGGGCAGTGAAGTAAATAAAAATTTCATAATGGCAGAAAGTTACCACTATCTTTTTTCTCTAGGCTCAAGATGAAAAGGAAGAAGGTGACGTTGTTCTCCAGGGTCTGAAGCCACGTCCAGGGATAGTCGGAATCGAAAAGGAAACAATGATAATACTAAAGGAGCTGACCATGATTGAGAGGCACAGAAATAAATAATTTGATTTTTTTTGTCCCCTTTTCTTCTCCAAACTGTTACCAGTGGCCAGAAGTGTATTAACATAGTAGCTGGGGAAAGTTCTGGCCCTCCCAATGGGCAGGGAACAGGGAGGGGACAGATCTGAGAGCAAGGAGGACCAGGAGTGGCACCAACCAGTTTTCTAGAAGGCCTCTCAGGATGTCCATGTCCACTAGGTGCTTGCCCATCTCATCTGTTGGAAGCAGTCCCTCTGGGAGGTTTCTGACTGTCGTAATCTGGATTGGATATCTGGTAGGCTTGGTTTACAGCACCTATCCTGGAATGGCCCTCAGGCCCTTCACCTGAGGATTTCATTCATCTCTCTCTGGAGCTGGATTTTCTGCTTCCCATATCCTATATCTTTATTTTTCTAGGTTTATCTGTTCAACTATTGAACTATCTTTTCTAGTAGCTTCCTAAGAAATTGTTATCAGAAAGTATATTTTGAGGTTATTATGGCTGAATATACCTAAATATCTTTATTCCATCTAACACCTAGTAGTTTAACTACATATGGAATTCTAGAGTGTAATCATCATTTTTCTTTAGATTTTTGAAAGCATCATTCCATGGCCTTCTATCTTCCACTAAGTATTGAGAAGTCAAAAGCTATTTTTTGGGGGGGAAGGGGTTGTTTTATTTATTTTTATTAATTTTTGAAATAGGTAACATATGTATGGTGCAAAATTCAGAAGCAACAAGATGGTAAATGAGAAAAGTAAGTCTTCGGTACATTCACTCCCCCAGTCAACTGGCTTTCTATTCTCAGGGTTGCAAATACTATTACCAGCCTCTTGTGGTATCCAGCATCTGAAAATATTCTACATACATGTATATCTATGTATCAATGATACTATTGACCTAAATCCTCCCATTTGCATAGATTTGTGTGTGAGTGCTTTGTGTATTGCACTCTGCAGGAATTGGAAGTCTTTTGCTAAGATGCTGGTTAAAAGACAGGCCCTAGGGGCTGCTATAATCCTTCATGCTAACCTAGGTTAGCTGTTCACTGACGCATCATTTCATCTCTGCCATACATAGTCAGCATTGTGGACCTTATCAACAAAAGCATGGTTGTTATTATTTTCAAAATGTTATCTGCACACCATGGAGAACAGGGAATTTATGTATTTATGGATAGGCAACACACACACATTCCTTGTTTTTATACTCTTAAACCTGCTGGACACTCTCTCGGAGTGGTACCTATTCTCTATTCTCTATCTACAACTGCACTTCTCCTCTTTGTGCCATGCTATGTATTCTCCCACTTGGTTTAATTTCTCTGTTAAGTTGACCATCTCCTCCAGTAGCTTCCTAAAAGGATGAGCTGAGTAAGAGTCAAGTTCTTACCTGACCAGGTATAAAAGTCTACTTTCCTATTTGTAAAGGGATAGAATTGTATATAATAAAGAATTTTCCTTCAAAATTTGGAGACCTTACTGCAGGATCAAAATGTAGAAAGCCTAAACTTATTTTACTTTAAGTGCTTTGTATGTGACCAGTTTTCACGCTCCAGACACTCCTAGAGTCTTTTCCTAGTGTTGTGGAATTTCAAATGATGTGAGTCTATTTTCATTCACTTTTTTGACAGTATATGAACTCTTTTACTCTAGAAACTCTACAGTTATGGTGAATTTCTTTGAATTATTTCATTGTTGATTTCTTTCTTTGTCTTTTCTCTTTCTTCTCTTTGTTGAACTTCTGTGTTTTTGGATATTGAATAATCTATTCTAGTATTCTACTTTTTTTTTTTTTTTTTTGGAGACAGAGCCTCAAGCTGTTGCCCTGGGTAGAGTGCTGTGGCATCACAGCTCACAGCAACCTCAAGCTCCTGGGCTCAAGTGATTCTTCTGCCTCTGCCTCCCAAGTAGCTGGGACTACAGGTGCCTGACACAATGCCCAACTATTTCTTTTTTGGTTGTAGCCATCACTGTTGTGTGCTGGGCCCAGGCTGGATTCGAACTCCCCAGGTCAGGTGTATGTGGCTGGCATCTTAGCCACTTGAGCCACAGACGCTGAGCCTAGTCTTCTACTTTTAGAAAAGTTTTTTTCTCATCCGGTCAGTGGCTTACACCTGTAAACCTAGCACTCTGGGAGCAGGTGAATTGCCTGAGCTCACAAGTTTCAGACAAGCCTGAGCCCCAGAGGGAAACCTTGTCTCTAAAAATAGCCAGGTGTTGTGGTGGGTACCTGTAGTCCCTGCTACTCGGGAAGCTGAGGCAAGAGAATCACTTGAGCCCAAGAGTTTGAAGTTGCTGTGAACTATGACACCATAGCACTCTACCAAGGGCAACAAAGTGAGAATCTGTCTCAAAATAAATATTTTTCTCTTATTCATCTCTTTATTTTTTGTTTTACTTTGTGTATATGGTGTCAAATTATATTCCAGTTCTTCTAATAATTTTTTTATTTTTGTTATTACTTTTCTAATTCAGGACATTTTTGTCATCTGAATATTTGTTTATAATAGAACCCTCTATCTTTGGTTTGTGTGTCTGCAATATTGCCTCTTTTCTCTTAAAGCATACTTATGATAATAGTATGGTCAGGGCAATTAAAAAGAGTGGGAGGATTTACAACTGATTGGAAACTCTTGGCACCTGAAAGACGCTCGTGGACATTAGCATTCTGTATTCAATTAGGGACACAGAGCCTCTACCAAATTAGGAAAACATAGTCTCTATAAATGTTAAAAGATTCATCATTGGGATTAGACCTAAATAATTGTGGGATCAGTTAGAGAAGTAAAAGATGGCAGATCCAATGTAAAGTCACCAGCAAGTCCTCCTGAGGCACTGATGTGGATGGACAAGTCAGAGTTTCCAGGAAATCTAAGAATTTAGATATACAGCCATCAGAGTGGGACTATACACAGGAGCTCAAGGAGAAGACTGGAGGAAACAGTTACCTCTGTGTTGTCACTATTGTTTGCCTCTAGGTGTCTAGTGCCACCACCTGGGAATGCAGTTTGTCATCAAGGCCTATCACTGGGAAGAAGTAGGCATGAAGTTGTGGGGAGGAGAGACGAGCTGGAATCTCATCTCTGCACTTTCTAGCATCCTATTTAACTGTACAGTTCTCAGAGAGTAACGACCACTGCTTAATTTCTATCCCCAAATCTCATGCAGGTTTTTCTTATGGCTAGTTATAACTCAGAACCATACAGAGAAAGAGAAGTGTAACTCCCAAACTAACCAAGTTGGCAACGAAAAATACAGGCTGTGAGCATGGTTGCAGAGTGATCTGTGTGCGATGTTTGGTTTTCTTTTTGGGCTGGTCACGGGGCAAAATAAGTCTATTCACTTCTTGCACAGAGTGAAGATATGGCTGGCTATAGCTAGTTGCTAAAGAGAGAGGAATACAGAGGGGTGGCCTTAGCAACTGGGCACATATTCACATAGTATCTTTGTTTTGAGCATACCTTTTCCTGTGTAACACCAGTTCTTTAGTCTAGAGTCCCCTGTTTATTTCTTCAGAGAATCCTCGGTATTTTTCCTAGTTACAGCTGGGGTCATCCTCATTTATAGGGTTTTTTTTTTTTTTTGGAGCTTTTGGGCAATTCTTTGACTTAAACCAAGTTAGCTCTTGGCCTCTCTCCTTGATAGATTAATATTTCTCATTTCTGCTGAGTCATCTCCCGCTTATGTATTTGTATGTATACAATATCTACAATATCTGTATATATCCTCTTTCCTTTCATGAATTTATATCCTTAAAAACCTTTAGTGTCATTTTAGTTTGGTTGAAAGAGCAAACAAAAATAGATGCATGTGTTCAATATGCCATCTTTGGCTGGGAATTCAGGAAAACTTATTTTATTCCCTTGGAAACAAAAGGGATTGGATTTTAAAAATGTTCACATAGCCCAAGGTGGGAGGATTCAGATATGAAATGGCTTGAGCACATATCCTGGCTTCTCTTCCACTCCCTACTTTGTCTACAGAATAAACAACCAGCCAACTTGCAAATGGCTAAGTCAAGAAGATGCATCTCAGGCTATAATTTGTGCCAGATTCACACTTATTTCTTCATTAAATAGGTATATTTTGAGCAAGCATAACATTTTAGGACTGTTTTTAAGTAATGAGCATATGAAAATAACTAATAGAAAATCTACTGCTCTTGTAGAGTTTACATTCTAGTAGAAAGAGACAAATGGTAAGAAAAATAGCCTGAAGGCTACAAAGAAAAATGAAGCAGGTTAAGAGGGCAGAGGGATAGGGCACAGATATCTAGTATACAGTGAATGGGGAGGCTTCTCTGGAAGGTGGCTTTTGATTAGAGACCTGAAGTAAGTATGGAAAGAAAGTGAGGAAAAAGACTAGATGAATCGGGACTGTGGAGTCTGAGATTAGATTAGTCCAAATAATCTCTGAGGTAAATTATATTGGTGAGGCTGACTGTTGATAGGTTTGGTATAGTTCTTATAGGACCACTGGCTTCTGTTGTTCCTTTTTCCATACACCTATATCTATGGAGGAGCAAAACTGTTTAGAGCATGAGAGCTCAGGTAGGAGAATTTATTCTCTGTGGTTTCAGGCAAAGCTGAGAAAGCAGCAGGAGAGGAGGGCCAAGCCCTGACATGAACATCAGGATTCCATAAGGCAGCTCAACCAGGTCTGTGAATTCCTGTGAGAGGGGCTGTACTTTCTAGTGGCCAATGGACCCAGAAGGAAACACACGTAACTCAGTGATCCTGAAATGATGCACTGGGCTGATTTGTTGAGAGGTGGCTAATAACCGGAAGATGGCTGCTATTTGCATCTGGAGACTACAGAAAACAAAGATGCCGCATTCTTTTGCCTCAGAAGATTATAAAACAAGATTGGCACATTAAAAAATTCGAACAAATCAACCAGTGTACTTTTTATCCCACTTGCTAGTTTGTGGCTGTCTGAAGGAACCTGACAGACAGAGCACAGCTGAAGAATAGAGGTGAGCAAGCAGAAGGAAAAGTGCTAACCACTTCAGCAGGTTCAGGAGCCAGAGAGGTGAAGATCAAGCTAACAGTGGATGGTTCTACCTGCACTAAAAGCTTTGGGAAAGGTAGAGTAAATATTTATTTATTTATTTATTTATTTTTGGAGTGAGACTCTGTCACCCTGGATGGTGCAGTGGCATCATAGCTCACAGCAACCTCAAACTCTTGGGCTCAAGTGATCCACTTGCCTCAGCCTCTGGAGAAGCTGGGTCTACAGGTGCCCACTACAATGCCTAACTATTTTTAGAGATGAGGTCTTGCTTTGGCTCAGGCTTGAGTTCCTGAGCTTAAGCAATCCACCCACCTCAGCCTCCCAGAGTACTAGGATGGGTGAGCCACTGTGCTGGCGAGGTAGAATAAATCTTTAAAAATAAAGCAGGCTTGGCGCCTGTGGCTCAATCAGCTAAGGCACCAGCCACGTACACCTAAGGTGGTGAGTTTGAATCCCCAGCCCGGGCCCGCCAAACAACAATGATGGCTGCAACCAAAAAATGGCCGGGCGTTGTGGTGGGCACCTGTGGTCCCAGCTACTTGGGAGGCAGAGGCAGGAGACTCACTTGAGCCCAGGAGTTGGAGGTTGCTATGAGCTGTGATGC
>CAUYQV010029580.1:0-17634 GCA_963574575.1 Galagoides demidoff | reverse complement strand
GCAACAACAAAAACCAGTAATGGGATTTTATGAAACTTAAAAGCTTCTATACAACTAATGAAATAATCATCAGAGCACACAGGCAACCTACAGAATGGGAGAAAATATTCACAAGTTTTACATTTGATAAAGGGTTATGCACATCTGCAAAGAACTCAAGCAAATGAGCAATAAAAAGCCAAAAACCAATAGGCGAAAGACATGAGCAGAGGCTTTTCAAAGAAAGACAAATGGCCAACAAAGTTATGAAAAAAAAAGCTCAGCACCACTAATCATCAGGAATGCAAATTAAACCCAAACTGAGCTATCACCTTACCCCCCCCCCCCGCCCCGTTATAATGGATTTTCTTTAAAAGTCCTCCAAACATAGATGCTGGCATGAATGCAGAGATAATGCAATGTTTATACAACATTGGTGGGACTGCAAATTAGTACCACCTCTTTGGAAAACAGTACAGAGATGAATTAAAGATATAAAAGTAGCTCCACCATTTGATCTGGCAATCCCATTATTGGGTATTTATCCAAGGGAAATAAATTATTTAATCAAATAGGCACCTACACTCTAACTTTTATATACCACAATTTGAAAGATGTGGAATCAACCCAAGTGTCTATCAGTTGATGAGTGGATTAATAAATTGTGATATATGTATACCATGGAATACTAATCACCCATAAAAAGGAATGAATTAGTACCTTTTGCAACAATTTGGGTGAAACTGGGACTCATTGTCCTAAGTGAAATATCCCAAGCATAGACAAACACCACCTGTACTCACTATTAAATTGGGACTGACTGATGAGCTCAAATGCACACAGAGAGATATAAAATTCAGTGTCAATCAAGCAGGGTGGAGAGGGGAGGAGGAGGGGGTTAAAACCTACCTGATGGACACGATGAACAATATGTGGTGATGGGCACAGCTATAGCCTGGACTCATGCATTACAAAAGTAATCCATGCAATCAAAAACACTCTTAATATTTTGAAATTTAAAAACTAAGTAAAATTAATATCTGGGTGTTGATTCAGACATTTGTATCTAATACCCGGATGGAATTCTTCAGCTTTGGGTTTGGAACAAGCCTGTCTGCCTGAAGCTCAGAGTTGCTTGAAATTTCACATAGCGGGGGTAGGAGGGAGTGAGTGACATGAATGACTATTGGTTCTTTAGCCAACAGTGGCTGCCTCAGCAGAATTTTAGATATTAAAAATATTTAAGAATTGTAGACCATCCTGATTGCAAGTGACAGAGACACCTTAGTGGCCAAGTCTTTCTATCCATGCAAAGACTTGAGTTATGTACCAGTAGACCAAATCTTACTGTGCTTTGCTTTATTGCCCTTGCAGATAGTGTTTTTTTTTTTTAATTGAGGGTTGCAATCCTGTGTTGAGTATGTCCATCAGTGTCATTTTTCCAACAGCATGTGCTCACTTTGTGTCTCTGGGTCACATTTTATTCTAGCAATATTCCAAACTTTTTCTTTATTATAATATTTGTTATAGTAATCTTTGATGCTATTATTTTGTTTTTAGTCACCACAAACTGAACCCATGTAAAATGGAGAACTTCACTGATTAAAAAAAAAAAAAAAAAAGAACTAACTCTTACTCATTACACAAATGGTCTGGGATAAAGAAGTAGCAAAATATGTCCATGAGTAATGTTGACCACTAAGGGAAATGGTGACACACAAAAAAGTAAAGCAGAAAATATTTAACTAGTTTACAGGAACTGAGCCTGTAATACAAATGTGTATGAAAATGTCTAATTCTTAAGACAGTTGAAAAAAATCCCTCTGAATAGTCATTTAAGCGATGTATATTTTACACAAAATATCTTGAAAAGATAGGTGTATTTTACAACAATCAATTAAAAGTCTTGGAAATAAAAGAGACTGGAAATAAGTCCAGTCATTGACATGGAAAATGCAATAAGTGAATATACTTTCTAATAAATATAGTCAGAAAGATAAGCCCAAGACTTTGAAGTTGCTGTGAGCTATGATGACACCATGTCACTCTACCCAGCATGACAGAGTGAGACTCTGTATAAAATAAAATAAAATAAAGGGCTGATTATGGAGAAATTTACAAAGAACACAATATTAACAAAACAGTATTCAGGAAACCTGTATAACTTGAAAGGTTCTAAAATCCATTTAAAACATCTCTAAAAGAAGAAAATACTTAATACTTGAGATAATTTTCCAGATTTAAAGATGTTCATTACCTTTTATTTATTTTTATTGTTTATGTTTTTACAGTTGCCTTTTTTTTTTTTTTTTTTTTTGTCAAGACAGAGGTCTACTCTATGCCCTG
Organism: Galagoides demidoff; assembly: GCA_963574575.1. Classification (NCBI taxonomy): domain Eukaryota; kingdom Metazoa; phylum Chordata; class Mammalia; order Primates; family Galagidae; genus Galagoides; species Galagoides demidoff. The sequence continues at coordinate 15,309 of CAUYQV010029580.1, read as the reverse complement.
AGCAGAGTGCAATGGTGTCATAGCTCACTGCAACCTCAGAATTGGGCTGTGGGCATCCTGCTGCCTCTGCCTCCGAAGCTGCTGGCATTACAGGTACTCGCCACTCTGCCCGGCTGGGTTTTTCCATTTTTTTCATGAGTCACGGTCTCACTCTCACTCAGGTGAGTCTTGAACTCCTGAGCTCAAGCAATTCTCCCTCCTCAGCCTCCCACAGTGCTGGGATTACAGGTGTGAGCCACCGTACCCAGCGGTCAGAATTGTGTCCTGACTACCAAGTTAGTTTAATTGATATAATAAAGACATTTAGTGAAATAATATATCACCAAGGATAAAGCATATTACAATGTATCAAAAGATTCATGGCAATAAAAAAATGACTCATGGAAAGTGGTTTTTCATTGATACCATGAGATGCCAGCAAACATTTTTTTATTTCAAACAAAGCTGGAGACAGAGTTATCAAAAAATAATTTAGTATCCATATTCAGTATTGTTTGGAAGTGAAGGCAAAAAAAAGAAATGATATTTTCAAATATGTCAAGACTAATACATTTATAATATACAGAACTATAATAGTTCACTAAAGAACTATTAAAGAGTTAAAACATTGAATACAGACAGACACAATAGGGTACAAGAACATAATGTGAACAATAATTAATACATTATATTGATAATTAGACTAAATGTTGACTAAAACCATTTTAATCTTTTCTATGGATTCTTTAAAAATATTAAAATATGGAAAAGTATATCTCACACCTGAAAATTATTGTTTTAGTTACCATTCTCCTAAAAATTATAAAATAAACAATAGCACAAGAAGAAGTGACTGATTTACAGAAATATATTGATGGACACAAAAATGAGATGATTCTATGTTGTACCAGTATCAAAGGAGGGGGCGAGAGAGTGAGAGAGGAAGAATACTTTGAAGAATATTCTAGAAACTTATTCAAACTGTTTTTTGTGATAGTAAATTTGAAAAATTAGTTATAGCTATTTTTGTTGTTTCTAATTAGATAAGGAAAATAATTTAATACAAGATAATTATATCATTTTTTATCCTCATTTCAATATGAAGTCATGAAAAGGAGGATAATATTTAAAAATTTAAATCAGCTATGTCTTGAGCTACCACTAAAGTAATACAAACATAGTGGGCAGCGCCTGTGGCTCAGAGGAGTAGGGCGCTGGCCCCATATACTGGAGGTTGTGGGTTTAAACCTGGCCCTGGCCAAAAAACAAAAAGAATAAAAAAAAAAAAGCAAGCAAAAGTAGTTGTAAATTTTTATTTAATGTTATCAAATGTTATAATTTTTATATATATCATTAAAATGTGCTGGGAAACTCTATGAAGAATGACATATTAGAAGTGATTGCCTGTTTTCACTTTGAAGAAATATTCAATTGCTGGTTCTATTTAAAGTTTATCATTTGTAGGTCTTGAGTGCCCTCTTCTGGTTCTATAATGCAACTGTTGATTTTACTGCTACCCGGGTGGAATCATTTTTTCTGTTACATTCTAATTAGTTTCCCTTTGCAACCAGAAATATTTACTAAAATTATGTCTATTTTGCTCTGTTGTGTCCTTTTCCACAGAAGCATAATAGGTAGCTATTACTTCGGAATGACTTATATTTCCTGTTCTTAATTTTGTTAATCTGCCTCTAAGGCACAGTTGGAAAGGTTGTCTCTTTAAAGTTTTTAGTCCTTAGAATAGAGAAACATGTCAAACCCCAGATTCTAGATAAGAATGTATTATTTTTAAACTAGCTTTAAAGAAAAAAAGGAAGGATGGCAAAGGAGGGAAGCTGGTTAGATTTCACAATTCAAGTCAGTTTTAATTATTTGGAAGACAAAATAGGATAAGAATGACTTCTCATCTCTCTCTCACTCTCTCATCCTTTCAAAGTACTCTCGTTGGCCATCTGGTGACCCTGGTGATATTCAGCAATGACATATGTAATATAGCACTTTCTTCCAGAATAACGTCCCACATTTACTTGTGGATTTCGTATACACACGCCCCTGTCAGATACCTGAAAAAAATATTTTTGACTAGTGATTCATTCATCTATTTTGCTCTGTATATTTGGTATCTATAGTTTCTATTCCTGAGGTCCCTACCCCCAGATGACACTTAAAAAAAAAAAGATGAACACACACAAACAAAAAATATGGCAAGTGAGAGACTAAATTTTAAGGAAATAAGTATGCCTTTTGTGTCTCTCATCATTTTAAGAATAGCCATGCATTCCTTGCTTTTTTTTTTGTAATTGATCACAATCACGAATCACAGCCAGTTTTGACATGATGAGAATATGCTGTCAAAACATTGCTGAGCTAGAGTCGAGAATGACAACTCTAGCAAGTTATCTTTTAACACAGGCATTCCACATGGAAGGCTCGCTTTGTTTTAATGTTTAACTTGCAGGTTAAGACAGAATTTCCATGCCATTCTTTTAGGGCCTAGAATTTAAATTCTTTTATCAGTGGTCTCTGTGTCTATGGAAGTAAATTACCCTCGCAATTCAAAATAGAAAGTATTTTCAGATTAAGGTGGGGCAGGGTTTCTTGTCCAGCAGAATTATTACCTTCAGTAACCAGAGGCATCATCTAGTTATGAATTTCAACTTTTCCCTTTGCTCATATAAATAAGTAGAACTTGTCCAGGCAAGAAGGGAGAGAGAAATAATTTGCAACAAAATTTTAGATAATATGGGATAAAAGTTCATTTTAATCGAAAAATAAGAAACTACAATCTCCATATTATTCCCTCACCAATGTTTTCAGATGCTTAGAAAGATCTGATATTGATGAAATTATTAAATAATTACTGAATCTCTCAGATTAAAGAATATAGGTAATTATACTGCTAACTCAAGTCTAAAAGGAGGGGCTTTCAAAAACAAAACAAAACTAAGATTTCTTTGTCTTAGTTTCACTACTACTTAGATGATGCCTGGGAATTGTATCCTTCATTTTATTTAGAAGAAAAGTATTGCTGAAAGTCACTTCATATGAAATTAGAATTCACCTGGCTCTGTGTATAATATTTTAATGAATGGTGAAGTGCTGGATTTAATGATATTGGCTGTGGAAGTCTGAAATAAAAGCAGCAATAGATGGCACTAGAAGATCAGGAGTGTTAGGAGGAAATCCAAGCCTCCCATTTTCTCTTCCAATTCTCTTCCAAATATTTGATAAGGGGCTAGATAGGGGGTTGAAGGGAAATGATGGAGAGAGAACCACAGTTACAGTGAAAGATACTATGATTCGCCTACTTTTCCTGGAAGGCATTTTGAAACGTATTCCAGGGAAAGCAAATGGTCAACTTACCACAAAGATTCTGCTCAAAACACATTAACCTTCTTATTTAGTTTGAATCAAAAACAGATAAAGGCGGGTTCGCCCTGACTTTTATCAGGGTTTGTGCTATTTCATTTGCTGCTACTGATAATTGAGGTCTTGCTGCTTAGAAAAAGCTCAATGAATATATTCGTCCTTTGGATAATTATTACCTTTTTTCCCCCGTAGGCAAGTGAGCCATAATCACTTATGCAATATGTTTTTTTTTTTCCTAACAAAGCAGACACAAAGACATTTATAGCGTTTTATTTTCATTCAGCCCGAAACGGCTTCCATTTAATAGCAACAGATTTGTTTTATTTATTTTTTATTGTGTAAATCCATCAAGGTTGAGCCCGGCCTGCACCGCCCCACTTGTCCCAGCTTGCCTGGCCTCCCAGCGATGCCTCCTCTCTGACAGGTGCAGCTTTAGAAGCACATTCCGGACCTGCTTGTTCCCACAGCGCTCCTAAAGCTCTTTCACATGACCATAAAGACAGACTGGAGAACCAACAAAAGATGCTTCTGACATTTTTTTTAAACAATGAAAACTGTTTAGGTCCAGGAGTGGTGGATGAGGTGTATTTGGAGAAAATCAGTAGGTATCAGGTTAACCTTTTTCCTCTCAGTTAGCTAGGAAGGAGGGTCGAAACAAATAGTCAAACAAACAAAACGCTTAGCATTCTGTAAAAATGTATCCAGACACGTATGGCTTGTCTGGGGCTGTGTTCCAAAATCGAAACACATTCTTCAAAAATCAGCAGTTTCCACTATACATTTTCTTTTAATTTGGAATCAGAAAATATTTTTTAAACTGTTTAATGACTCATAGAAATAGTATAGAAAATTTCAGCTTCATTTCCTAACTAATAGGATGCATTTGGTTTCTCTTATTTTATTCATTTTCTTGATCAGTGACCAAGAGCAGAACTGGCTCATGTGACGTTTAGCCGCACATATGATGTTAAGGAATTTCTGTGACTAGGAATCGTTATGGGTCCATGCCCAAAATCACACATGTGAACTGCAAGTGGTTTTCTCTTTTTTCTTCTCTCTGTCCTTCTTTTCTTGTATCCTTTTTCTCTGTCTTCTTACTTTTTTCCTACATAAATTCCATAAGCATTTTTGAATGCTTATTCTGTTCTTAAAGATTTTATACACATTGTTTCTTCTAAATGCTCTAGCTAATTATATCCAGACTTTGAATTTTAATAAAGAAAATTTTATGGGGTGGTACCTGTGGCTCAAAGGAGTAGGGCACTGGCCCCATATGCCGGAGGTGGTGGGTTCAAACCCAGCCCCGGCCAAAAACTGCAAAAAAAATAAAAATAAAAAATAATCAATGAGATGAATAGATCCTCCTCAGCACAAATAATGAAATTAATTATAAATCAATCTGTTAAGAAATTGAGTGAAAGGAACAAAATTGGATCTGAGGCGTTATTCCTATGACAGTTTTAGTAATTGGCCTGTGGAATTTAATTGTGCATTGCAATATTAACTGAGATTTTATTCACATAGGGATTCAGGACTAGATTTCCTATGGAGGTTTTTTTCTATTCTAATGACTATTGAATTTAAAGTATCAAAGCTCAGGTTTTCATGGAACAGAAGATGAGGTAAGGATTGGAATAGTAGCTGTGGTAAAAATGAGCTGCCCAAAAGGAACCTTCTTAAGAAATGGAGAAAAGCGAGTAGGACAAGCCCTTTCCTTGTCTGTAATGAAATTCTGACATTGGCAAGTTGCTCCAAAAAGAACAATTTTTTGGTTTTTTTTTTTTTTTGTACGAAAAGTCTTTATTGGTGGGGGAGGGAGGCTGCAGAGAAGCACCAAGGAGGAGAGAAAAAGAGAAGAGAAGAGAGGAGCGAGAAGAGAGAGAGGGAGAGCAGAGAGGAGCAAGGGGGGAGAGGTGGAGAGAGAGACCAAGATCACAATTTTTTATAGCAGTAGCCAAAGGGTTCTTACCATCATTTAGCAAATTTTCAAGACAACTTTTCCTTGCATTCAATTCTATCGCAGCCTTCACTAAATTATCTTAAGTGCTAGAAGGAATGAATTTTGTTTGAATCTTAACCTACCTCTTGAAAAAATTAAGAAGATTCTTAATAAGATTTACAGGCTTAGGGCTCTGCACCTGTAGCGCAGTGGTTATGGCCCAGCCACATACACAGAGGCTGTGGGTTCAAACTCGGCCGGGGCCGACTGCAGCAAAAAAATAGCCAGACATTGTGGTGGCACCTAGAGTCCCAGCTACTGGGAGGCTGAGGCAAGAGAATTGCTTAAGCCGAGGAGTTTGAGGTTGCTGTGAGCTATGATGCCACAGCACTCTACCAAGGGCCACATAGTGAGACTGTCTGAGAAAAGAAAAATGAATTACAGGCTTCGTTCCAGAAAATTCTAAGCATACTATAAGAAAAATCTCTCCCAGGACAATCTTAGTGGTGTGCATCAGTGATTGCCACAACTTTTAGCCTTTCTTCATAAAACTTATCATGTGCCCCCTCTTACTCATCCTTCTGCACATATTATAGGCATCTGCAACCATGGGCACCTTCCCTTCACTCAGATTTATAATTGCCCAAACCTCAATTCTAATTCTGCTGTTCACTAACTATGAAACATACTTTTTATTATATGTCATTCTGAAAAATAAAAACAAAACAAAATTTATCTAGTTTGGGTATCAAAGCTTGAACTGGAACAGAAGTGGCAGGAGTATTTGAGGTGAAGAGGAAGGTGAAATAAGACAGTAAGTTGATGTTGATGTCATAATTGACAGCTGAAAATATGAAGAAGGGTTTTGGAGTGTGGCCAGTGGAAAGAATGTGTACGGAGGAGATAATGGGAGACAAGAGTAGAGTGAGAAGTAGAGGGGCTGAAGGGTGGATGGTGGATTATGCAGGTATCATAAAGCATTTTTAGGAGTTTTATATTTATGTCAAGACTGATGGGAATACAGGAGAGAATTTTAATCATGGGAATGAAATAATTACACTGAGTTTTTGTGTTTTTTTTTTGAGACAAAGTCTCACTTGTTGCTCTTGGTTGAGTACTGTGGTGTCATAGCTCACAGCCACTTTAAACTCTTGGGCTTATGTGATGTTCTTGCCTCAGCCTCCCCAATAGCTGGGACTACAGGCGCCCACCACACACCCACCTATTTTTAGAGATGGGGGTCTCACTCTTAGTCAGGCTGGTTTCAAACCTATGAGCTTAGGCAATCCACCCTTCTCAGGCTCCCAGAGTGCTAGGATTACAGGAGTGAGCCACCATACCCAGACTACTAAATTTTTGTGTGTGTGTATATGTGTCATTTTATTTATTTTTCTTATGGATAGTCAATTTTAAATTATTTTTTATTTAGTTATGGATGGTAAGGGTACAGAATCTTTCATGGAGGGCAGTTAAAAGGTTATTGCAGAAATACAAGTTAAAAAAAATTGTAATTAGACTGGAATGGTGATTGCAAAGATTGAAACCAAACAGTTATTCAACACATAAAATCAATGAGCTATTGAGGACTAAAGGACTTTGTGACATGGAATGTGTTATGATGTGGGATATGTTGAGGACTGAGCCAGTTTTGAAAGTTTAAGGTAAAGAAGTTGAATGAGTTACTAGATATCTTGGTCCATACATTAACAGAAAAGACTGAACTTAAGATTAAAATAGAAAAGATCATATCATAGTAATCTTAGCACTCTGGGTGGCCGAGATGGGTGGATTGCTTAAGCTCATGAGTTTGAGACCCGGAGCAAGTGTGAGACCTTGTCTCTATAAAAATGGCCAGGTATTGTGACGCCTTTAATTCTACCTACTTGGGAGGCTAAGGCAAGAGGATCACTTGAGCTCAAGAGTTTCTGATTGCTGCGAGTTATGATGCCATGGCACTCTACCAGGGGCAAGAAATGTGACTCTGTCTCAAAAAAAAAGAAAAAAAAGATAATATCATAATGGTAGTAACTTAAGTTATCAGCATTTATGAGAATATTGACAGAGATAATTATGCTTAAGAACATGTGGTGAGAAAGGGAAATAAATATTTTGATATGCAATTTACCAGAAGCGCTAATGAGGAAAGAGCAATGGATTAACATTTCAACAGAGAGTAAAACACGAGAAAGATGACACCAGACTGTGCTGTACTGCAGCCAGCCTTGCAGCTGATTTATAGTAAGAATGTCCCACGTAAGCAACTGGAAACAGATGTGTCATTCAACTGTAACTTTAGGTGTCCAGGACAACTTGGGCATTTATTTTAGACGGATGTGCACTCCACTGAGGAGGAGGCATTCCCTCTGCAGTCTGCGGAGACTGCAGAACCATCGAGTCAATCTCAGAGCTTTAAAAGCTGTATTCGATCCCATATTAAGATTGAACTTGGGCAAGTCAACAGCTGTGGCAAATGAGCAATTTCTGAGGACTTCCCTGATGATTCCACCTAAATTCAAGGCAAGAGTAACCAAGATCCTTACAGCTGCCTGAGTTTTCTTGGGCATATGAGGCAAAGCTTTTTCAGTTACCAATTGCTAAACTTAAGTCAAACCAGTTAATTAAACTATAGAAGTTATTGATCTATGTCTGTGGTAATCTAATACATAACGTGGTTGAACCTTAAGTCTTGAATATTATCAGAGCTGACTCTCTGATATTTGCATGTCTCTGATTGTTTTATTTTTCAGATACAATAAAAGAAGTGTCTTCTTATAATAACTCTTTAATAGAACTCCTAAGAATGCTTGTGATTGGTCTGGTTTAGAGAGTGTGGCCATCCTCTACCAAGTACAGTGCCTGGGGACTGAGTCAGGAGCATGTTCCTTTAAATTGGGATGAGAAGTTGGCCCATAGGGAAGAGAGACTCTGTTACTAGAAGATGGGAGAAAGATTTTCTAGATAGACAGAAAAAATTCATGTTTATTAGACTGCAATTCTTACTATATCCCACAAAGCTCTAGACAAACCCATATCTAAGTGCTTTGCCTTGTTTTCCACCATTCTTTTCTACTCCTCTCCAATGTAAAGTTATTCCATGTCAAGACCTTCAGAGTTTTGCTACTTTGACCAAAAGGCTCTTTCCCAGATCTTCTCATAGTTGAACTTCTCTCATATTTTAAGTCTTACCATCTGTGAATCACTATAATAAAAATGCTACCTAATTACTCTCCATCCTATTATCCTTTGTTATCTTTAAGGATTAACACTATTTCAAATATTACTTAATAATTTATTTGTATATTGTCTTTCTTCTTCCTTTAAAATGCTTAATTCATGAAACCAAGAGGTGTCTAACTCACTTAATTCTGTTTCTAATAGTTCACCAGTGTCTATCTCAAGTTAATAAATTTTTATTGAATTAAATTTGAATGAGTCATTGAAAACATTAATTTATTTTCAACACCCCTATACTTACATCTAAAACTTGTAGACAATTGGCTCAACTTGTCATTGCATTCTACTTGAATTTCCATATTATTGTGATTCCAGTTACCATACCTAACACCAGAGCCAATCCACATGGATACCTGAAGTGACGTTTGTTCTTCATTCTTTTTTTCCTTCTTTTCTAAAATATATATATATATATATATATATATATATATATATATTTGTTTCAATAGATTAGGGGATAAACATGTTTTTTGGTTGTTGTTACATGGATAAATCACATAATCCTGAAGTCATGGCTTTTCACATACCTGTCACCAGAATAGTGTACATTGAATCTGATAGGTAGATTTTTATCCCTCGCCCCCTCACCATTTTCCCCCTTCTTAGTTTTCAGTGTCCATTACACCACTTTATGGCCATATATATTCATAATCTTAACACGTTTTTGTAGAATATTTGTTTTAATGCAAACCATTTCTTTAACTATTCTCAAGGTAGTTGAAAATTTCAGGAAATAGAAAATAACTAAATAGATACGTCACATTTGCTTGTTTTTTGTGGGGGTTCATTTTTGCAGTTTTTGGCTGGAGGCTGGATTTGAACCCCCTACCTCCGTATATGGGGCTGGTGCCCTCCTCCTTTGAGCCACAGGCACTACACTCGCATTAGCTTGTTCCAAAAACAATTCCAAGTTTTATTTTATTAAGATAACAAAACTAGCATTTTTACAATTACCTTGTTCATACTTCATTATGAAAATTCCACATAGGTTATTGTACGTATTTACATATGTTAAAATACATATAACAATATTATCAGTGCATTTTTATGTGTTACCTTATCTATCGTTATTGTTGAGAGATATTATTTCACAGGTTTCTTGTATTTCTGTGTATCTTGTGACTATCTTTTTAAGGATATTTCCATATTAAACAGCTTTAGAAGACAGAGAAGGGTACTGGGTTTATCTCCTTTCTATCTGGAGCAGATTTGGTATCAACTCAGTAAGACAAAAATGTCTCTTTGGGACAAAGATTGGGCAGATTCTCTTCCAGGCTGTTATGAGTGGTTGAAATTTCCTAAGTTTGGGATATATCAGGTGTGATAAACATCCAATGAATGTACAAGATCCATCTAGGCTATTCTCCATCACCACGCTGGGAACTAGAGACAAAGAACATGGTACAACCACAAAACTCGTGATGCTTATGGTTCCACGAATAATAAAACCCTTTGTCTCTGACCCATAGTCTCATGTCTTCACCCAGCATCATAAAACTGTGACAGGTTAACTTTTTAGCTTTACAGATAGAGCAAAATCCCAAACCCATTGTAGTTCTTGACATTTATTCATAATATCAGCTTTCAGTCCCTGCTTGTGAATGAAATGCTGATGGCCTTAACTGGGGATGGAGTCGTCTCTGAGCTGGTCCCCGACTCATCCTGCATCCTCCTTGCCATGCCATTCTCGTCCCACTCAATGTGTGCACGTCTGTTACTATAACCTTTGAGACCTAACTGTTTAATCACTATTTTTAATTTATAAAATAGTTATGCCATGTTTCGTCTGTGCCTATATAAGTATATATTACATATAGCTGTATTTTATGTGAATGGTGATGGTGTTAGTGGTAGTGAAGCTTCTGGTCTTGTGGTGCTCCATATAAACTGAAAATGGCAGGATTTCTTTTACAAAGGAACTCATTCTGTCCCCTAGGCTGGAATGTACTGGTGTAACCACAGATTACTGCAGTCTCAAACTCCTGAGCTCAAGGAATCCCCCTGCTTCAGCCTTCTGAGTAGCTGGAACTGCAGGTGTATGCCACCATGCTTGGTGGTTTTTTTTTTGTTTGTTTGTTTGTTTTTTTTTGTAAAGATGAAGTCTTGCTATGTTGCTCAGACTGGCCTAAAACTCCAGGTCTCAAACTCCTGGCTTCAAGCCATTCTCCTACCTCAGCCTCTTAAAGTGCTGGGGTTGCATATAGGAGCCAATGTGTTCAACCCTGATAGGAATTTTTTAAATGTTTTGTCAGAAAATGTCTTACCTTGTAGAGAAGCTAACATTGATTATCTCTTGGCATCTAAATCCATTAAACTTTATTCTACCAAACATTATATTGAATTCTTACAGTTCAGTGACTTAATGCCCAACGTTCTGTGAATTACAGTTGCATCCCCCACTGTCCCTTTGGATCATCTTATCAATAGGCATTCAGACCTTCTGTTCAGTCTTTGGTATTATTGTTATTGGTGTTATTTTTGTAAATTGTTAGTTTTCTTTTCCCAAATTTTCTATCTAGAAAAAGATATATATTTTTAGTTTAATATCCTTCCTCTTCATAACTAGTTTCTTAATAGGTAAATAAAATCTAATTGATAAAGAAGGATGGCTGTGTGCATGGGTGATGGTTTTGAGAGTCTTCCTGTTAGGCCTGGCCTAATTCGTTACCTAGGTCCTTTGGCCTAACTACAAAGGACCCATGCGACTACATATACTTCTAGGCAAAGAACTCAGGCAGAGAGGGTAGATATTTTCTGACTTGAGTTTTATCCCTCTGCCAGAAGTTCTGGTCCTTTCTCTGTATTTTTTTTATGTAAAATAAATCTTATCTTCACACTAATCTGTGGTCTATGGATTCATTCTTGGAATCCCCAAGACCAAGGACCTACTGGAGAAGAAATTTCAGTATCACCCATATCCTCTCATTTCCTATTCCCACCCAGTCCACTGGTGGGAATGTGGCCACACCCTCTCCCCTGAGAACCCCACTGGGCTTATTTACTAGGAATCTGGAGTGAGGGGCCAGGGATGGCCCTACCTGCCCTGTACTCCTGATGGTAATTCCTGACGTTTCTGGTCTGTTTTGTCTCTCTCCCAGGTTCCAAGCCCCCTGGACACCATACTTAGGGGGAAGACCACCGATCTGGGCCTGGGACCCCTGGGTTCTGAGACCTGGTTCTGCCGGTGGCCCAATGTTGACAACTTAAGCCTCAGTTCCCATGAAGTTTCTGTCTGTGGGGGTACCTGGAAGTGAAGCATGAAAGCTCAGGGGTACTGGAGCCCACAGATTGTGATTTTGAGCCTATGACATGGCTGAACCCCCAAGATATAAGAATTGGCATAATTTCCCAAACTTGCTGGTAAGAAGATCCATTTAGGATGTCTGTTAATGGACAGATACCCAGGTCTTTCTCATGGAAAGCTGATTCTGTGTATTTGGATGTGGCTCAGAGTCTTATTTTAACAAGTCCCCCAGGTGATTTGTAGGATTTGCAAACTTTGAACAAGCTGGTGTCATTCATTCTCACATTACCTGAGTGTCCAATATCTGCATGGCTGGAGGAGGTCACAGGCTAGTCACTGAACAGAAATGTAAATGCAGAGTGCTTCCCTGGGGCATCACCAGGGGAGGTCCTCAGCATGGTTAACCTCATACTTCTCCAGGTTGGAAGTCCAAGATCAAGGTGTTGTGTCAGCAGGGCTGTTTCTTCCAAGCCCCTGTCCCTGGCTGTTAGACAGCCCTCTTCCCCTGTGTCTCCAGAGTCTCCCCTGCTCATTCTGTGTCCTCTTGTCTTTTTATAAGGGCACCAGACATGCTTGATTAGAGCCACCTGAATGACTTTACTTAACCTTGATTGTCTCTTTTAAAAACCTATCTCCAAATATGTTTATCTTTGGACACAGTGGAGATTAGGACTTCACCATAAGAATTTTAGAGAGCACAATTGAGCCTATAACATAGCGTAATGTATTAATAGGCAAAGATCTCAGATCAAATGTTACCTCCTCAGAAAGACACCTTCTTTTGCTTTTCTATCAAAGCATCCTGTTCCAGTTTCTTCACAGCAATGCAATTGTTATGTGTATTTGCCAGTTGTTTCATGATTCTGTCTCTTATACAAGGGAAAAGAGACTCTGTTGGATTGGTCCATTTCTATATATCCAGCACCTAGCTCAATGATGGTATATAGTAGGCATTTGGTAAGTAATTATCAAAATGAACTGTAAGAAAATAATTCAAAATATTTTTTGCTTTGGATCTGATATTTTGATAAATAATATTATTTCTGTTGCAATTTTCAAGAAAGTTTTATATAATATAAATATATAATAGAAATTTAAAACAAGTCTTTTTTCAAATATTTAAGAATTTTTAAAAATTTCATATTAATAGGAAGGTACAAATTTTGAGGTTACATCATTCTCAATTCCAAGGTAAAGTTCAAGTTGTATAGAGCTCAAGGGGCATGCTGAACACCCTCACATGTGCAGGTTAGGGGAGGTCTTGCCAATTGCCCTCTCTCCTCTCACCAGTTGCCCTCCCCCTTCCTCTTCTCTTCTCTCTCCCCTCCAAAGTCTTGAAGAAGTTTTATGGAAACTCTGAAATATAGATCAATAGAAAACCATATTTTAAAAGTAGTAAAAAATGTAATAAGTCAGTTAATTTTAGAATATGTGAATTAATAGATAAAAGCTATCGAAAGTTTGCCTCTGATGTTAGTGAGATGCAGGCCAAAAAGCAGCAATTCTCAACCTGTGGGGCGCGACCCCTTTGGGAGTCTCCTGCGAATCAGATATTTACATTATGATTCATAACAGTAGCAAAATTACAGTTATGGAGTAGCAATGGAAATAATTTTATGGTTGGGGGTCACCACAACATGAGGAACTGTATCAAAGGGTCGGCATTAAGAAGGTTGAGAACCACTGCTATAGAGCTTAATTGAATTTTATAACAAGACTCATTTTTTTTATACTTCACACAAGAGGAATTTAAATCATCACTATTAATTTTTATTTTACAAATTGTTTTCTGAAGCATAGCATTAATTTTAGAACCATGTGAAAGAAGAAACACTTTCTAAAAAAATGAATGACCATTAAAAATTTTTTGAAGAGCAGGCAGACATCATGACTTTATGGCAGTCTTGTGCTTTCAATTGGTCTCATTGTTTCCTTTATGATGGATTTGAAAAGGCATGTAGTGCAAGTTCCAGTAGTTGGCCCACAGTAACCTAAACATCAGTTGAAACATTAGAAATAATATCCAGATTTCTAGATTTCAGTTGAAGCTATAATTACTCAATCACCATGCAGATCAAGTATCATGTAATTATGACTATTGAATGTTGCTACCTGGCTAGAATTCTAAACCAACAGAAACAAGAAAATTGTGTCATATTTTGGACAAAATATGGGTTCCAGAATTCAAATTCTGTGTTGTTTAGGGACTGGGTACAGTGTGAGTAGCTTCATTTCTCTTTTTCTCTTTTTTCCCTTTGCCATATATTTCTCCCACTCTGGCTCATCTACCCCTTAAGCACACTCAAGAGGTCTATCTTTTCCAGGAAACCTTTGGCCATTAATGGCAGGGCACCTGAATTACAGTATTTAAACCAGAGGGAATATAATTAGACTACTTAATTAGAAAGAATAAGAATTTTTAAAAACAGTAGCTTGCATAATATAGCCAGAATCGTCTCCTCCTCATTCACTCTTGCTCTCAACTCTTTTTTTCCTGTTGATCAATGTTCCTTGGCTAGAAGCAGTGACTTCCAGAAGCTTCAGATTTATGTTCTGCTACTACTTGTACTTTCAGAGAGAAGAAAGAATTTCCTTTCCCACTATTACTACACAAACTATGTAGAATTGGATGCTATTAGCTCTGGGTTGTTACATGACTCTCTCTGCATCAATCATTCTGTAATACATGACCCAGTACTCGTGAGGCACATGGGTCCAGAATAGGGTAAGGCACATCATCCATAAAACCAAAGGGCTGTCACCATAAATAGGAGAAAAGAATGCCAGGCAGTCAAAACCCACAAGTGTTCACTGTTAAAAATTTTTTTTCTTTGTATTTGTGAATGATGGTAAGGAAGATGATTTAAGTGGCATTGTTGCAATGACAGTTTATCAATAGGGGAGAAAGATTGGGCTGAGCCTCAAATACATCATGGACAAGTAGAGATTTATAACCAAGGACAAGAGTGGGGTCAGTGGGTAGAAAATTACTCAAATGTCAAGGTTAGGGTTAGTGGGGCTCTTGTGAGACATACTCAGTAGGATTACTGCTAAAGACAGGCCTGGGGGCAAGTTATCAAAGGTGGGGGTGAGAAATTTCAGCAGATGTCCAGGATGAGGGTTTTCACTAAAATGACTCAGTGGGTTTCTTGCTAATACTGGTCCAAGAGTCCAAAGTTGAGGCATAGTCAGAAAGAGGAATTAGAGAAGCATGACTCAAATTTAGTGATAAGAGAGAACCTTCATCACCCTTAAAAGGCTCCTTACTATTAAGTGTATGTTGGATCTGATATCAAATCTAAAATGAGTTGCACTCTAACACCATTGTTTTTGAAACAATGTAACTTGTAAATCCCATATTTGGTCTCTTTTTATGTCCATTGCCTTCAATTAGAAATGTTTGTGGGCTCGGTGCCTGTGGCTCAATCGGCTAAGGCGCCAGCCACGTACACCTAAGGTGGCGGGTTCGAATCCCCAGCCCGGGCCCGCCAAACAACAATGATGGCTGCAACCAAAAAATGGCCGGGCGTTGTGGCGGGCGCCT
>CAUYQV010029571.1:0-20524 GCA_963574575.1 Galagoides demidoff | reverse complement strand
CCCCCCCCCCCCCCCCCCCCCCCCCCCCCCCCCCCCCCCCCCCCCCCCCCCCCCCCCCCCGCTGTTCCGTGGGAGCTCAGAGCACCCTGGCAGGCAGACCTGTGGTGACCACATCTCTTGTTATTGGCTTTTCCATAGTGTCTGGACATCCTGGAAGAGGAGACAATGATTGACGTTCAAGAGAAAGAACGAAACACTCAGAACTCAGACCCGTACTGGGAAGGTCATCCCTGCAAGATCCCAAGCATGCTTCAGGGCAGTGGTGTTTAATGGACAAATGCTAAAATGGGGCAGGACAAGAGAGCTGGAGACAGACATGAACTTGGACGATTATGCCACACGGGACACAGAACTACAGAACAGGAGGTGGAGGGCACAGAGGACAAACTTGGACTCCTTGATCCTGTGGTCCAGGGTGTTGTCAACAGGCCTGAATGAGTAGCTGAGAGAGACACAAAACCCGACAAGGACTTCTACTCTGTGGTTTCGTTAACGGGCACCTCCAAAAAGCTTACAAACCTCATATTCAATGCTGGCTTCAGAAGTTCCTTCCTGAACTACCATCCTGAGAGCTTCTGCAGATTAATCATTTGTAGGAAAAAGGCTCCAGTGCACTGTCCCAACACCATACAGGCCAACAGGAAAAGCAGACCACATTCTGCCCCACGTCATATCAGGACATCCTGCAATTTCTTCTGGAGCCAGAAGAGGTGACTTGCTGAGGAGTTGTTAAGAGACAGACCTCCACTCCTACACTGCAGGTGGGAATGTAAACTAAACTAATACGTTCCTTTTGGAAAGACATCCTTTATTTGGTGTTAAAATCTTATGGGAACTGTCCTATATGGGGTTTAATATTGACCAAAATGTTATTCTGGGGCAGGTAACTGTAGTTACATTATAGACATTAGTCCGTGGTCCCACTCTCCTTTTCTTTCTTCCAACATTGTTGTTTCTTTGGAAATTTCTTATACTCATTGGCTGTATGTGTCAGCTTTCATAGTTATAACATACAGAGATGTTTTGGCACATAAGAAACAATAAATAAAAGTAAATGTATTTACTCACTGAATGAACAGGTAGACACAGGATCTCTATCTCTAGCCCTGATGTCTCTCCTCCATTGAAAATAGACATATTCATCTCCATATGTGAATTTCTACGCAGAAATATCAAATGAATTAATCAACACAACTCAGGATAGTCAATCCCAACCTCCTCTTTCTCATATCTTATCTGTTGAAACCCCAGTTATGCTGATGGCATTTGGTCAAATGAAAATCAGCACTTAGAATTTGACAGAAACACTAGTACACAGGAGCACTGTCTAATAGACAATTTTAAATTAGAACTGAAATCAATTCAGTTAATTCCCCAAAAAGCCTATCTCTTAATTTGCTGAGCCACAGGAAAGCAAAGGGACACAGCCAGCTTGAAAAGTTCTTAACATTGTTTGTCAAGGAATAAACACAGGCTTATACAATTCTAGCATATAAATGATCCTCACACAAATATTTACATGAATTTGCAATTTAACCCTGCATTATATCGATATGGTATACTGTCCTGCAAAATGTCTTGTTAAAAGAAATAAAAGCAAAGTATAATTCTTTTCAACCTGAAAGGCTCTAACACTTTCAGTTTTCAAATTATTCTAATGAGATAACAAAGTAAGGCACTTTTAAAGTAATCACTTTAAAGATTTTTCAATGAGTTATCATTTATTTTGGAGTATTTTTTCCTTGTAGTCAAGATTCTAGAAGCATTTAGTAACTATAAGTAATTAGTACATGGAATATGAATGGATATTTCTCTTATTGTTTCCCATAAAAAATTCAAGTTTCCTTTTTTCTCATTATCATATACTTAAAGGGGATATATATAAATTTTCATTAAAATGTAAAATAATGCCACATAATTAAGGCATCATTTTATAGAAAAATATTTTTGCAGAAATTAATTTTCCAATAAAATTTTTTTTTGTTTTTTTGAGACAGAATCTCACTTTGTCACGCTCAGTAGAGGGCCATATCTTCATAACTCACAGCAACCTCATGCTCTTGGGCTCAAGTGAGTCTCTTGCCTCAGCTACCCAAGTAGCTGGGACTACAGGCACCTGTCGCAAACCAGCTATTTTTAGAGGGAAGATTTTGCTCTTCCTCAGGTTGGTCTCCAAAGTCCCAGCTCAGGCAGTCCACCCACTTTGGCCTCCCAGAGTGCTAAAATTATAGGTGTGAGCCACCATGACTGGCCCTAATTTTTTTTAAGTGTTTATTCAGCCATTAAAAACGATGGAGACTTTACAGCTTTTGTATTAACCTGGATTGAGTTGGAAAGCATCACTAGAATGGAGAATTAAGAATCCAATGTACTCAACTATGAAGGCCATTGATCTACTACACGGTGGGGGTAGAGGAATGAGAGAAGGGAGAAGGGAGGAGGGAAGGGCTGGGGGGTCATGTTTTATGGCACACCTCTTGGGGGTGGGGCACAGTTATAAGAGGGGACTTTACCTAATAAATGCAATCAGTGTCACCTAATTTTTCATACCCTCAAAGAATCCCAAACAATAAAAAAGGAAGTTCTTATTCAAAAGCAACTTCCATAATTCATTTTATATGTGTACTAGCAAAAACTTAACTGGTCTTGACAACTTCACAAACATTATCTTTTTTATAACTCATTTTCATCTATGCAATGAATAGCCAGCCCATTGGTGTGTTCGTGTGTCTCTCAGATCAAAATGCTTCTAAATGGAAAGCAAATGTTGTTGGGATTGGCATCCACCACTTCTACATTCTAGAACAACAACCTGAGCACACAGATAAGCATATGGTGTGGTCAAAAAATTGCATGGACCCAACGTGATTCAACTAACTATGACTCTTTCTTTTTCTATGTGTCTATTAAATAAACCTTCTGTTTCCAATCTTATAGAACAAAGTTTTCCTATGGGAATTCAAATGTCATTGGTTAATATAAGCATATAGCACTTGAGTTTTACTTTTTGGGAAAGTGCTTACATTTTAGCTTAATTTCAAATTTACAGAAAGTTACAAGAATAAGACAGGGATTATACACTCAGAATCTCCCACCAGTAACACTTTATCATATGTCCTTTATAGTATCTCTCACTGTCTGTTTCTCATATTTTTAAATCATTGGAGAATTAAGTAGCAAGTATGATGCCCTGTTACCATGTTTTTTCCTAAAAACAAGCGTATTCCCCTATATCACTACCAAAATCAGAAATATTAAAAATGAGGCACTACTGATATCTAATCTGTAAATCTTATTCAGTTTCTGCGATTGTAGAAATAATGTTCTTTATAGTAAAATGAAATTTGAATCATGTATCAAATTCCATTTTAGTGTTTCTTTAGCTTCCTTTCATCTCTAACTGTGCAGAAGAAAAGAAATATCCAATGTTAAATCATAGATTAATGAAATTGAAAACAAAAGAATAATTCAGAAAATTAACAAAACAAGGAGTTGATTTTTTGAAAAAATAAATAAAATAGGTAAACCTTTCACAGACTAACTAGAAATAGAAAAGCAAAACCTCTAGTAACCTCAATCAGAAATGATAAAGGGGAAGTAACCACTGATGCCACAGAGATACAAGAGATTATCTCTGAAAACTACCAGAACCTCTATGTTCATAAATTTGTCAATGTGAAGGAAATTGATCAATATTTGGAATTACACCCTCTCCCTAAACTTAGCCAGAAAGAAATACATCTCCTGAATGGATCAATTTCATGCACTGAGATCTAAGAAACTATAAAAATATCTCTCCCCCTCCCTCAAAAACGCCCTGATTTGGATGGCTTCACACCAGGATCCTATCAAACCTTCAAAGAAGATCTTATTCCTATACTGTGGAAATTATTCCAAAATATTAAGGAGGAAGGAATCTGCCCCAACATGTTCTATGAAGCAGACCAAATTTCCTGATACCAAAACCAGGAAAACACCCAACTAAAAAGGAAAACTTCAGACCGATTTCACTAATGAATATAGATGCAAAAATGCCCAACAAAATCCTAGCCAATAGATTACAGCTTATCACCAAAAAAGTCATACATCATGATCAAGTAGGTTTCATCCCAGGGATGCAAGGCTGGTTTAACATACACAAGTCCATAAACATAATTCACCATATCAACAGAAGCAAAAACAAAGACCATATGATTCTCTCAATAGATGCAGAAAAAAGCATTTGATAAAATCCAGCATCCTCTTCTAATTAGAACACTGAAGAGTATAGGCATAGGAGACACATTTCTTAAACTGATCAAATCATCTATGAGAAACCTACAGCTAGTATTTTACCGAATGTAGTAAAACTGAAAGCTTTTCCACTTAGAACTGGAACCAGACAAGGTCATCTTCTGCCTCCATTTTTATTTAACTGTGGTTGGGTCTTATTTTGTCTTTTATGACTTTGTCATACTTGAGTAATGTAGACAAGGCCTTTTATTGTGTCCCTTAATTTAATTTGTCCATTGATCCTCATCAATAGATTCAAATCACTTATCTTTGGCAGAAATGTCACAGAAGTCATGTTTTTTCTCACCATGTCCTAATAGGCAACACACAGTTTCAATTTGACCCTTTGGCCCGGAGGTCAATTTTGATAATTTGGCAATTGAGGCTTTCACTGGTCTCCTCTACAGAAAAATCATATGTTTTTCTTTAGAATAAATGGTTATTTTGTGAAGATATATCAATGTATACAACGTACACATATTTTGGGCCCAAACTTTTGAGAAAATGCCCCTCAAGTAAGTGGCTGGCTCTCCGTTGGAAGAGATACATTTGAGGATTAATACTCCCTGGTGGTAAACATGTAAATCCCACAGCCCTCCAAAGCAACCTGCTCTGTGAAGCCTTTCCTTTCCCTCTCCTAGGAAAACTCTCCCCTCCTAGCATATCAAGGGCCACGGCTGAGAAGGCTGTTTTTGGCCAGCAGGGTCTGGAGCTTCTGAGATCACTGGCCAATGGGCAACTGCATGTGTCTCTGGAGCTTGGGCAGGGCTCCTGGTCTATGGACAGCTGGCCCTCTGGCTTCTGCTCTTCCCTGGGCTGGCTCACTCCCATCAGATCCTGGATCCTCTGAACTTCCTCTGAACTGAAACTCCTCACACCCCTTGTATGCCTGGCAGGTCGAGGGTCCTTGGTAAGGTGGCTCTGGGCTCCAACTCCCCCAGCCTCCCAATCCCCCCCACTCCTCTCCCAAATTCTACTGCCTTTGTGTAATGCACATCCTCATTTTTCCAAAAAAAAAAAATTGGGCAAAAAATTGTACATTGTATATGGCAAAATGTGGAGCTTTAATATTGGGCAATATTCTGATACTCACCCATCTCACACCCATAGTTTTTTGGTGATTTTATATAAATCAGGTATTATTGTTATGGTTGTCAAATGATGGCTTCCTAACCCCTTTATTTCTCCTACATTTAACTATTGTTTTTATACTTTCAAGATGAGCTTCCTTATCTCTGCTACATTTATGGTAATTATTAGTTAATAATATTAGTATGGGCACATACTTATTTTATTCAGTGAGTCACAATCCATTACTGTTATTATCGTTATTAATTTCACTATTTGTTCTCTCATAGATTTGCCCAGTGAGAGCCCCATTAACCTGGCTCTTTGAGTTTATATATTGTATGTGAATTTTATATGAATACATATAATGCAGGGTAGACAGAATATTCATGTGCAATTCAACATTATGTTCATCCTACATATTATGTATATACTTATATATATATAGTACATGTATATTCATGAGATTTATATACATTAAATGCATGTATATGGATACATATTCACATATATAATATATATAACTATTTAATACTTCCATACTTCTAGCCCAACAACATATTCCACATTCCTATTGAATGTTCCCAGCCCAAGTCCTATAGTAAATGAATTACCCAAGCAGTCGTGTTCCTTTTAGTCAAAAATAATACTCATAAAGCAAGTTCACTATGTTAGGGATGCTTTATGTTTCTAGGAAATATATAGGGGAGGTTAACATGGTGTAATGTGCCTCTATGTTTATGTGTATTTCACACGCATACATACATGTATGTATTTTTATATTCATATTAATATATATTTTAAAATGTTAGTTCTTATTTATTACTGCAAATCCAATAAGAATATAATCTATAATTATTCCTATTTTTTTTAATATTGACAAAACCCTCTATTATCCAAAATGTATCTACTTATTTCCTTAATTCTAGACTATTAGGAGAGTCATTTCAGAATATATGAAATGATAATTTCATAATGACATATTCATAATATATATGGTACCTGTGGGCAGTCCTGACTAAACAGAGCTCCAGGTGCTTCATTATGAAATAAAGCCTTACTTTTTAACCAGGTCACATTATCATGGGCTGCTTCCAGTCTACTGAACATGGCAGCTTAGTAAGGTAGACCTGTTTCTGGAAAAAAAGAGGTTCCTCTAACAGCTGACTTTAGATTAAGTACTCCCAAAAAAGCTTTATCAAATTTTCCTAATACCACAACCCAGTCTAGGATGCTCATACGGATTTTTTTTCTTCCTTTATTCTTCAACAGTGGTAAAGTATAAAAGAGTAATAGAAATTATCAAAAGTAATAAATTTATCTTTCCTTCTTAGAAAAAAAGTGAAAAATAGTGATGAAATAATATTTAGAAGAGCATTATTGAACTATGGAACAGCTGAAGGGACTTATTATACACATAATTGACATCTCCAAAGGAGAGAAAAGATATAAGGAGACAAAAAATGAGCAAATAATATTCAAAATAATTACAAATACACATATCCAGGAAGTGCGAGAAAATGCAAACTCAAAGACATGAAGAAAACCACACCAAGGGACGTAGTGATCAAAATGAATAAAATCTTTTAAGGTTTTTAATCTCTGAAAAGCAGCCAGAGAGAAAGGTCACATTATAAAAAGAGAAAATAAGAAAATAATGGCGGAATCTTTCACTTTAGAAAGTGTAAGCTAGAAGACAGTTGAGCAGTATCTTGACAATACTAAGAGCAAAAAATTATTATCAACCTGAAAGTGTATGCCCAATGAAAATATATTTCACCATGAAGAGGAAAGACAGACATTTTTAGACAAAAATGCTGAAATTTTCTTTTCAGCCTAAATAGTTCTTCACCTATATGCCTGAACTAAAAGGAATGTTAAACAAAGTCATTCGGGCAAAGAAATATATACCAGATGGAAATTTGGATATATGTGTAAAGAAATGAAGAGTAAGAAGAATTAACTATGTGTGTAAATACATACATTTTTATCATTTAAAATATTATTTAAATAAATAAAAATAAAAGCATATTGAAAATTTTGTAACATACATTTTAATTAAATATATATTACAAAATATATATATATTTGATTTAATAAAAACTAAGAGAGGAGGTAAGGAAATATGCTGTTATAAAATTTTCATAATTTGTGTGAAATGACATAAATCACTTTAGGGAAGACTACGATGTGATAAAGATGTGTACAGTAGATCCCCCCCCCCCCACCTAGGGGGACACATTACAGAGAACTCCCTTATGGGGAAATACATTCTAAGACCTCCAGTGGGTTTTGGAAGCACAAATAGTGCTGAATCCTATATATACACCACACATTCTTTTCCCATACTTATATACATACTCATGATAAAGTTTAAAATATAGACTAGTCAAGAGAGTAACAATAATAATAATAAAACAAAATTATTATAGTAATGTATTATAATAAAAGTTGTGTGAATATGGTGTCTGTCTCTTTGTCTCTCTCTTAAAATCTTATTTTACTAAACTTACCCTTGTTTTTCCTGTGATCTCCCCGATAATAACCAAGATGGCTACTAAGTGACTAGAGAGCAGGTAGCATTTATTTCTATAATGTTCACAAATGACTCAGGAAAATACACAATTTAAAATCTGAATATTTCTATTTAACATTTTGGACCATAAGTACTATGGGTAATGGAAACCATGGACGAGGAGAGATTATTGTACTATAAACTTTAAAGCAATTACAAAAATGGTAATTATAGCTAATGAGCCAGAAAAATGCATAAAAAAGAATAATTAAAAATGCACAATCCAAAAGAAGCCAGAAAAAGAAAAAAATGTAACTAAGAGGAAAAATAGAGAACAACTAGCAAAAAGACAGATTTCAACTGAAACATTTCAATAATTATATTAACTATAAATGGTATGAAAACCACAGATATTTTTATATTGTAAAAAACAAGACCCAATTATATATATTTCTTCTTACATAAGGACTTAAATGCAATGAAACAAGTAGAATCTTTTATTCTTTTTTTTAATTATTATATTTTACTTATTTATTGAGATTGTGCCTTGCAAACTCCTGAGTTCAAGCAATTCACCTGCCTCAGCCTCCCAGAGTGCTAAGAATACAGGTGTGAGCCACCGTGTCCAGCCAAGAAACAAATAGATTAATAATGAAAGGATAGAAAAAATGGAGTGTGATAACTTGAGTTAAAAAAATCCATGCTGACTATGGTAACATCAGAAAAGTAGTTTTTAGAGGAAGGACTATTACTAGAGAGAAAAAGATTCTTTCATAATCAAAATAGTGTCAATTGACCAAGAGGGCATAACAATCCTACAGAAGATATTCTAATAATAATTTCAAAACGTATGAGGCAAAAGCTGCTGAAACTATATGAAGAAAAGAAAAATCCCACAACTATAGTAGAAGATTTTAAAATTCTTAATAAGTAACTGGAAAATCAGATAGCAAATCAATAAAAATACAGATAAGTTGAATAAAATTATTAAAAAAAGGTAGCCTAATTAACTTGTATAGACCACTACCAACAGGAAACTACATGTTAATTTGGAATGTATACAGAACAATTCAACCAAGAAAGTTCATATTTTGGGCCACAAGACAATTCTTGATGTAGCTAAAAGGATTCAAGATCCAAGGGCAGGGCAAGATGGCACAGAAGTCCCCCACAACAATTGTCCCTCAATCGATACATCAATTTGAACAACTACCCATGTGTGAAAATACCTTCACATGGGCTAAGGGGAAGAGACAGAGCTTTACAGTCACTGGTTTGGGAATAATAATAAGGTACATCAAAGAAGTAAGAAATGACAATGTTACATTGTCCACGTCACTCCTCCCACCCAGGGAGCCCAATGTGTTGAGAAACACCATTTACCTGGGGGACAGAGAGGTAAGTCTAGGACATTGCCATGGAAGGCAAGGTCTTTGCTCTGGAACCCAGGACGGGCCTACACAGTAAAAATCAGAGCTGGACAGAAGCTTCTTACCCCTGACTCCAAATTGTTGCCTACCAACAGAGCCTCTAGACACACCTCAGTGGTATATGAGATGGACTCAAGTTCTGTACCACATAACCACAGTCCAAAGGCAATGAAGGTGAGCCCTAGACAACCAAAGCAGAAGGCAGGCTGAGCAGCCATAGACCTTGGACACGCCCCGGTGATGTACTAGACTCAGTGTCTTGGGCTTCAAGTACAACCAAGTGCTGCATCAGCCTCGCAGCCACAGGATTTCACATGTCCCCCCACACTACACCCATTGCAGTATACCTGACACCAGGTAGAATCCCACAGCCCCTGAATTCAGGATGACACTTGCAGATAAAGCCACCAGACCCACCCCAGCCCCAGAAAGGAACCCATGACCTAAGTGAGACAAACTCAGGTTCCAAGTTAAATCGGTGCCTGTCAACCACAGCAGCCTGGTCACCCAGCAGACCTCCACAGCAGGCAGGCCATAATGACTGCAGTCCTGGGGCAACCCAGTGCTGAACCAGTCTCAGACATAGTGGGCTTTGGGCATGACCCAATGCTACATAAGCTTAGGCAGCCAAGGGATCACCTACAGCCCCTCCTACAATTCCAGCACAGTGTGATGAGAGAGACTATTTACTAGGGGGACAGAAGGGGCAAGTAAGTGGGGAACTTTGTCTTGACACCCAGTGCTAGGCCCAACACAATAAACCTAGCCCTGGGCAGAGCACTATGACTCCTGACTCCAGGTCAGTGGCTGCAGAAGCAGCCTCTAGATCTGTCCTGGAGTCAGAGATTTACTTGTGGTCCTTGCAGGATGAA
Source organism: Galagoides demidoff (assembly GCA_963574575.1). Taxonomy (NCBI): domain Eukaryota; kingdom Metazoa; phylum Chordata; class Mammalia; order Primates; family Galagidae; genus Galagoides; species Galagoides demidoff. Next base: position 10,367 of record CAUYQV010029571.1, on the reverse strand, counting down.
TTCAAGTTCCATCTTACACCATTGCAGGCTTATTACAGGGGCCTGAGACCCCAAATAAACCTCAGGTAGGTAGGATATAATGACTGTGGGCCTGAAGCGTGCACCAGTACTGTGCTAATCTTGGTGGAACTGAGCTTCAGATGCAACCTCGTGCTGAGTCAGCATTGGCAGCCACAAGACTCCAGTGCGGTGAGGTGGGGATGGAGTCCTGGGCTTATGATGCCTCCTGAAACTGGAAGTGTTGCAGAGACATAAGCTCAGGGCTCTCACCTGTAGACCTACCTTGAATCCCTCAGTAGGCTAATGTTGAAGAACGCTCCCAAAGTCACACTCTGAAGACTGGATTAGGTCCCCACTTCAATGCACAGACATCAACATTTGGCCAGAAAGATCAAACATAAAAAATAAATCAGGGAACTAAGCCTTCACTAACCATCAGATGTTAAAAGAAAGATGAAAATGAAAGCAACTGTGAGATACCACATTACACACCGGTCAGAATGGCTGCGATTAAAAAGACAAATCACAACAGATTTTGGAAAGGAGATGGAAGAACTGGAACTCACATACCCTCGTGAGAACACGAAATAGTACAACCCATTTGGAAACCGGTTTGGCAGTTTCTTAAAATGTAAAATATACCTTTATTATTAAGCTCACCATTCTACTCAGCAGTTATCTAAGTGAAAGCAAACAACACTTGTAGTTTATACAAGGTGGGTCTATGGGTGAGGACCCTGAGCTTAGGAGAGAGCCAAGCACGCATGTTCACAACACAGTTCATAATATGAGTAACCCACGCAAAGTCTAACGCTTAAATAGGCAACTTCTTCAACTACTCTTTATATCTTCCATCTACCAAAATGTTCTACACTTAATTCTAGATCCTAATGAATTTGTGTCATGTCATTCTATTCTTTTACATCTGGGCTTTCAAACTGTTTATTGTTGTTTTCATTAATCTAGGCTAAATTTTATGGTCTTTCTTTTCATGTTTTATGGCTGGAAGAAACACACCTTCTTAGAAAGTTTCCTTCAGCTTTTCAAAATACAGTGCAAATATATTTTTTCATTTTCCCATTCCACTTAATGCCCATCTGCTTCCCTCCTCTGGCTTGTCTGCATCACAGGGGGGGGGTGTCATTATTTTCTGAAAAGTGAATGGAGGATCTGTGTGGAGCTTTAAAATGTTAAGCAAAAATTAGCTTTTCAAGTTCGTTTTATATTTCTGACTAACGGTTGAATTTTCCCGTCAGGTTTTAGTGTGGCATAATCACCCATGATACTGTTCAGCGGCATCACTTATTTTAAGGGTGAATACTGAAACGGGGCATATCTGTGACTGATAATGTAGCTTTTAAATAACAAACAGCATGAATGTTATCGTACATGCAATGTCTGCACTCAAATTTCAAGGGAACTGAATATAAAGAAGAAAGGTAAAGAACTATTTTGATAGCTGTGGCTTCTCTCAGCAATTCGTATTTTGTTTTATCCAATAACATGCATGTCGCAAGTAAGACGTCCACATTCCATACGTCTAGGAAGAGCTTTAAGATTCCCAACATCCCTTTTTCTGATTGCTGCTATGAGTCTTGTAAGTGTTATTATAAGAAAAGTAAAAAATAAAATAAAATAAAATAAAGGAATCCGAGACAGATTGGGAAAAGAACTAGTTCTAATGCTATGTATCTCTATACTAAATTTTTAAAATTATGTGCTCATGTCCATTTTAAATCAAAAATAAAACATCTTAAAATATAGATAGTAGAAAATTATTAAAATGAATTTATAGCCAATGCAGAACACTGTTGTTGTAAATGCAGAATTTTTTTTCAGTTTTTTCTTCGTCTTTATTTTGTTCATTTCTACCACACATAGGCACACACACGTACACACTCTTTCTAAGCATTTTTAATAGAATCTCTATCTTTGATCATAAGCACTGATCACTAACTCTGAAAATCCACATCTGTTTTCTTTCTGAAAACTGAATTCTGATTGAGCCACGTGGTTCACTACATTCATTAGAGTTTCAGATAAAGCGGCATAAATTTCACCAGAGTATTGTGCGTTATTTTGAACTACCACTGATTATTGCAAAATCACATCTCAAACATCATCCCAGAGGGATGGAACGGCTATAAAATTACTAATTTAATTTAAGGGGCACTCCAAAACCTTACCAGAGGCTCTTCTTATTTCCCATGTTTAATATCTTCAGGGAAAGTACCAACCAGGCTTGTTAACACCGTGTTTTGCGTAGTGTTTTATGGGTTCTCCTCATCCTGTGAAGTTCAGTATCATAAAAGTGTACTGATTTAATTTGTAATGTATATTTCTGTTCAAAATTGTCATACCTGATGTAGCCACTTTTATCATTATTATTTTGACATTTCTCTCAGGACACATAAAGGATCAAATCAAAGAAGTACCGGTGCTACTTGATTTCTGACCCAGTTACATACCAGTAAATCCATTGTACGTTGAAATTGCTGTAAGTCAAAAATGCATTTAACATCCATAACCTACCAAACATCGTTAGGCAACCCTAGTGGAACATACTCAGAAAACTTACACTGGCCTTCAGCTGGGCAAAAATCATTGAGCATAGGCTAATTTGTATGTTATAAATCATAGGCTAATTGATAATTAAGTGTAAAATATTTCAAATAATTTAGTAAATACTGTATTGAAAATGAAAAGTAGACGATTTTTATGAATAGTTACTACTATTAGATGCACACTGGGCCTGAAGAATGTTTAAAGCATTGAACTAAAATTAATTGCTGGATGATGGGGACAGCAGGGCCATCAGATTCTCTCTTGTCAGGTGCAGCCCAGGGATAGCTGGTAGAATGCACAGGGGTGTTGACGCCTGCTGGGTTAGCAGGTACAGTGTTTTCCTGGCACTTAACTAACAAGTGTTGGCTGTTTATCCTCGTGCTCGTGCATCTGAGTGGGAGCCGAGGCTCGCTGGGACTGTCCACTGTGGGGAAAGGGTAGTTTATGCCTTTCACATCTTTGTAAAGTCAGACGAAAAATCAGGACACGGAGATCATCTATAGAGAAAAAATCAAAATGTTCCTCCCGGCTGGCTGATAATGTGACAATGTTGATTGTCATCTGTTGGTCATCAGTGACAGAAGCCTACAGTGGAAGTGATTGTTCAGTTAAGATACTTTGTAAATGAAAATAAAAATCTGAAATGGATGTATATACTTCATATTTACATCATCTTCACTAAAAGAAAATAGCTTAAGGATTTAACATCTATTTTTCCAAAACTGTTTATGTATCATTTTCCCCAGTTCTCTCTCCCTGGTATGGAACAGACAAACTGCACTGGTATTAGTCACAAAATGCCACAGTAGACATCGGAGAATACTTGAGCACACACTTCCCAGAAGTCTTTCTCTTTTCAGTTGTGTCCTTACTTTAGCCAGCTTCGCTTTGATTTATCATTGTGCTTATGTACGTTGACAGATTTCAAAAGATTCCGACATTGCCTAAAGATTATCAGTATATTAGTGAGGTTTCCTGTGACTCGTCTCAGAAAAACAAGAAAAATAATGAATCACAAAAGGAAGGAGTTTATTAACTCATTTATTCAACAAACGGTCATGGAGCCATAGCCAGACCTCAGGAAAGCTGGGGCAGAGTATATAAATGTTACCAAGACCGTGGGTTAAAAAAAAAATCACGGCACGAACACATACATAAGATGAAAGATTATTTTGCCTTAAAACGAAGGAGCTCCTACTATTTACAGCAACACGGATGCACCGAGAGACCATGAAAGGGAAATCAGTCAGACACAAAAGAAAAATATAGCATGATCTCATTTTATATGTGAAATATTAAAAATAAATAATACATAGAAACAGAGGTAGAATAGTAGTGACTGGGGATGGGGAGAGAGGAGGAACTTGTAGGTCAAAGGCTACAAATTTGCAGGTAGGTGGGATGAATGAATTTAATGCAAAGCTGTAAAACATAAGGACTATAGTTAATGGTATTTGACACGTATTATACACATACTGGCAATTTACGAAAAGTAGATTTTAAGCACTCTTACCACCAATAAAAAAATAGGAAGGCAACTATATAAGATGCTGGGTATACTAATTTCCTTGACTATAACAATCACCTCACAGTGTCTGTCAAGACAAAGATACCAAAGCATTATATTGTCTATCTTAAATAAATAGAGTAAAAATAGTAAAATTGCAAAAAAAATAAAAAGGAGAATTATAGAATATGTCACAGTTGCAGATTGGAAAACTCTAAATTTGACACTTTAAATTCTTCCCAAATTAATCTATAGGTTCAAAGCAATCTTACCATATTTCCAGCAGAGTTTTATGTAGATGATACAAGGCTGAATCTAAAATTAATATGAAAATTCAAAGCGTTTAAAATAGGCAAAAATTATAATGACAAAAACATATTTTAAAACATCTTTTCATATGCTTATTTGGCATTTGTATACTTATTTAGTGAGGTATCTGTTAAAGAATTGGCCCATTTTTTAATCAGTTTGTTTGTGCCTTATTGTTGAGTTTTAATTTGTATATGTATTTCGGATAACAATCCTTTATTAGATCCACATTTGCAAATATTTTCTTCCAATCTGGGGCTTGTGTTTTCATTCTTTTGACAGAATTTTTCACAGGACAGAAATTGTTAATTACACTGAAAACAAGTTTATCAGTTCTTTCTTTAAGTTGTTACGCATTTGGTGTTGTATATAAAAAGTCATTGCCAAGTTATAGATCATCTATAAACAGGTCATTGCCAAGTTATAGGTCATCTATAAATTCCTTGTATGTTATTGTCTAGAAGTTATTTTCTATTGTCTTATCATTTGGGGATTACATTTACACATGTGATCTATTTTAAAGAATCATGTGGAGGGTGTGAGGTTTATGTCTAGATTCAAGTTTTTGCATATGGTTGTCCAGTTGTTCCAGAACCACTGGTTGAAAAGGTGAGCTCTTCATCCTTGTATGGCCTTGGCTACTTTATCAAAGACCAGATGACCATTTTTACATGAGTTTATTTTAAGGCGATGTTTTGTTTCATTAATATATTTGTCTATTCTTTTATTAATACTATGCTATTTTGATTTCTATAGCTTTATAGCCATTTAGGAACTCAGGTTGTGTGAATCCTCGACTTTATTATTCTCCTTCAGTATTGTATTAGCTATTCTGGGTCTTGTAAAATTTTCAACTTTTCTGTGTGTTTGAAATTTTCTACAACAGAATGCTGAAAAAAGGACATTAACAACACAAAATAATACTTGTGGAAGAATATTTATAACACCTTTGCCCTAATAGTCTCAAATCAGAAATAACCCTAAAATCCATTAACATGGATGGTAAAACAATATGTGTTATTTTTCCAAAAAAGAACAAATGATGCTAGAGACGGCAACTTGAAGGAATCTAAAAACATAACTGTGTGCAAAGGAAGCTACACACACCAAAAAAAAACGTATTACATGATTCCATTAATGAAAAATTCTAGACCAGCCTAAAACTAATCAATGACATAAAGCAGGTCAGTTTTTGCCTAGGGCTTTGGATGGGGTGACCTAACTACAAAAAAGAGAATTAGGGGAAATAACAGAAATATTATACCTCTTTGTCATAGTTAAGTTATATAAATCTATCAAAACTCATCAAAATGCAAATGGACAGATTTATAATGGGAAAATTATACCTCAATAAAACCATTCTGAGAAAGAAATTAATATACCTGTGGTGATATCCTGTATAATTTTTTAGAGGATATTATGCATTGTGTCAACTTTTCAACCCATTGCTGATGCCTGCAATAACTCTAATGTATTGATACTTTCTCAAATTTTTTTATAGCAATCTATCTCTTAGAACAAAATCATGTGCTCAACATCTAACTTAACCCAGTATTTTGCTTGTCCATAATGAGGACCACTGACTTTTTCAATCCACCTGGTGGGGTATTTACTGCTTCCTAAACTCTGCATCACTCATGCTTTTTCTCCAGTACAAATATCAGAGACCTAACTCAAGATTAAAGGGGAATTATATTGTCTCATGAGACACCAACCAGTAAGTTTATTTTAATTGTTATTTTAAATTTGTATTTATTATGGGTATATAATAGCTTTATATATTCATGGGGTATATATTATGTATCAAAAATTATTGACTATAGTTGTCTTATTGTGCTACCAAAGATTAGATCTTGTTCATTCTATATAATCATATATTTTTATGCCTATTCATTATCCCTACACTATCCCCCTGTCCCCTCTACCCTTCCCAGACTCTGGTGACCATCATTCTATTCTCTATCTCTATGAAATGTATCATGTTAAATTTCAACTCCTACATATGAATGAGAACATGCAAAATTTCTTATTCTGTACTTGACCTATTTCACTCAAAATAATGACCTTGTAATATTCCACCATGTCTATGTACCATATTTTCTTTATCTATTCATCTATTGACACATGACTTGATTCCATATTTTAGCTTTTGCAAATAGTGATTCAATAAACATGGGGGGGTGATTGTTTTTCTATTATACTGACTCTCTTTCCTTTAGATATATAACTAGCAGTGGGATTGCTGGGATAAAAGGTAATTCTGTTTTTAGTTTCATATTGATTGCACTGATTTACATACCCACCAACAGTGTATGAGTGTTTTCCTTTTTCCACATTTTGGCCTCCATTTTTATTGCCTATCTTTTGAATACAATTAATTTTAACTGGGGTTGTTACCTCATAGTTTTAATTTGCATTGCTCTGATGAGCAATAATGAGGAGCATTTTTCACCTATCTGTTGGCCATTTGTGTGACTTCCTTTGAGAAATATCTATTTGGATGCTTTCCCTGTTTTCAACCAGATTAGAGGATTTTTTTCCCCATTGAGTTATTTGTGTTTTTTATACAATATGTTATAGTTATTAAATCCTTGTCAGATAGTTTTCAAATATTTTCTCCCATTTTGTGGGTTGTCTCTTTACTTAGTTGATTTTTTTTCCTTTGCTGCACAGAAGCTTTATAACTTGATGTGATTCCATTTGTCCACTTGGTATGTGGTTGCCTGTGCTTTCAGGATATTACTCAAGAAATTTTTGCCCACACCAATTCCAGAAGCATTCCCCAAAGTTTTGTTTTACTCATTTTGTAATTTCAGGTCTTAGATTTATGTCTTGAATACATTTGATTTGATTTTTGTATATGGTGAGAGATAAGGTCTGGTTTCATTCTTCTCCTTATAGATATTTTTTTCCCACCACTATTTACTGAGGAGACTGCCTTCTAGACCCCATTGTTTGTACTTGGCACCTTGTTGAAAATGAGTTCACTACACTATAGAAGTGTAGATATAACTTTGAGTTCTCTATTCTTTTCCATTGGTCTACATGTCTGTTTGTATGCTGGTACCATGCTGTTTTGGTTATTATACCTTTGTAGTATAATTTGATATAAGGTAATGTGATTTCTCCAACTTTGTTTTTTTCTGCCCAGAATGGAGAGTATAGTTTATTTATAACCATTATTATTTTTGATAAGTAAGAACTTACTACTGCCATGATTTTATTTGATTTCTGGTTGTTTTGTTATCCTCTATTTTCATCTTTCTTTTACCTATCTTCCTATGTGTAAAAATGATTTTATCTGGTAGTATGGTTTAATTACTTGAATTTTATTTATTATGAATTTGTTTCAGGGGTTTTGACTTGAGATCACCATAAGGCTTACAAAAAATATAACCAAATATTTTAAATATGAGATGACTTAACTCTAATTACAAAAACAAACATCTAAACAAAATCTCTACACTTTAATTTCATCCCCCTTGCTTTCTGACTTTTTTTATTTCTATTAACTTTTTTTAATACTATCTCTTAGAAAATTTATTGTAGCAATTATTTTAATAGGTTTGTATTTTTTTACTCAAAATTTGAGTAATTTACATACTGTAATTACAGTAACATTTCTTACTATTTGTTAATCTTGCTCTTTTTTTTCCCCCAGATTGAAGAAGTCCCTTTAGTATATTTTTTGTAGGACTGTTCTGGTGTTGATCAAATCCCTCAGCTTTTGTTTGTGTGGGAAAGTCTTTATTTTTCCTTGACATTTCAAGGATCATTTTTCAGAATATACTATTATGGGATTAAAGTTTTTTATTTTCTTCCAGCACTTTGAATTTGTCTGACCCTCTCTCCTGGCCTGTCATGTTTCCACTGAAGTCCCCTGCCAGACATATTGAAGCTCCTATATATATTATTATTTGTTTCTTTTCTCTGGATGCTCTTAGAAACGTTTATTTTTCCTTAATATTTAGGAGTTTGATAAGTAAATGCCTTGAGGTGGTCTTATTTGGGTGAAATTTGCTTTGTCTTCTATGACCTTTTTATACCTGACCATTGTTCTCCAATTTTGGAAAGTTCCTTGTTATGATAGCTTTGAGTAAATATTCTAGTCCAATCTCTCCCTCTGACTACCACCTTTTTAAGGTCAGTAACCTTTAGGTTGCCCCTAGTATGGCCATTTTCTTGTAGGCATGCATCCTTCTTTTTCTTTTCTTTTTCCTCTTCTGATTGTGTATTTCAAGATACCCTGTCTTTAAGCTCACTAATTCTTTCCTCTACTTGATCAGTTCCCCTTTCAAGGCACTCTGTTGAATTTTTCAGTTTGTCAATGGAATAGTTCAGTTCCAGAATGTCTGCTATTTTTTAAAATACTATCTCTTTTATAAATTTCCCTATTTACTTGAAATTCATTTAGCTTGTTTTGATTAGCTATTTTGATTTCTCGGTTAGAAAGTTCACATACCTCCATCACTAGGATTTTTTTGCTGATGTTTTATTTAGTTCTTTTGGTAGGATACTGTTTCCCTTCGTGTTCTTGATGCTTTTAGATATTTATTGATGTCTGGGCATTGAAGACTTAGGTATTTATTCTTATCTTAAGTGTCTGGAGTTTGTTGGTACCTGTCCTTACTAGCTTTCTAGGTATTCAAAAAGACTTAAGTGTTATGACCTAGATTTTTAGTCACTGCATACACGTTAGCACTGCGGGGCACCCCAAGCCTAGTAATGGTGTAACTTGTGAACTCCTTGGGGTACCATCTTTGTGGGCTTGGGTAATATACAAGAGAATTTCCTGAATTACCAAGGAGAGTCTCTTACTCTTTTCACTCACTCTCCCCAAACAGGAGTAATGAGCCTAAAATAGTCTGAATAATGGCTAATCTGAACTCAGATTTATAAACAAAGCTTTAAACCATGCTTCCAAAATGCTAAACTAATTACTAAATAAGTTAAATGCCAGGACAAAATCCAAACTTCTGTAAAGAAATACAAGAAATCCAGTACTCATACATAAAATATTAATGATATCTAGCATCCAATTAAAATGTAACAAGCATGCAAAGAGGCAAGAAAATATGATGCATAATCAGAGGAAATATCCACTTAAGAAAATCCAGAAATGACAGAAATTATCAAGTTATAAGGTAAGGACGTCAAGGCTGATAGTATGAATTTAATAAACATATGATTCAAATATATGATTAACAAAATGAATTTAATAAATATATAACTCAAACATATGATTAACAAAATGGCAAATAAGAAACAGATGAGCAGACATGGAAGATATTGTTGAAGAGTTGAACAAACTTTCTAAAACTAATAACTGAGTTATATATATATACTTTCAAAGGTGAATATTATGGTTTATAAATTTTTTCTCAATAAAATTGTTACCTTCTTTATAAAAAGTATCTGAAATAAAAAATATACACTGAATTTGATTTATAGCAGATAAGCTATTTCAGAATAAAATATCTGAACTTGAAGACATAGTGATGGCATAAAAGCAAGTGACTTATAAAAACACTGGGTGTGGCTCGGCGCCTGTGGCTCAATCGGCTAAGGCACCAGCCACGTACACCTAAGGTGGCGGGTTCGAATCCCCAGCCCGGGCCCGCCAAACAACAATGATGGCTGCAACCAAAAAATGGCCAGGCATTGTGGCAGGTGCCTGTGGTCCCAGCTACTTGGGAGGCGGAGGCAGGAGACTCGCTTGAGCCCAGGAGTTGGAGGTTGCTATGAGCTGTGATGCCACAGCACTCTACCCAGGGGGATAGCTTGAGGGTCCGTCTCAAAAAAAAAAAAAATCTCCAAGGATAGCATAAAAGAGACCAGAGTATCTTCTGCCTTTTCTGGAAAATAACCTCAAATTGAACCTGCCAATCCCTGCAAGCAGATGGCAGGTGGATAAGAGGGGCTGCCATGGCCAAGGGAAGTGTGGTTTCAGCAAAGAAAGGTCCTCAAAAACTATGGCTCCGGGGCG
>CAUYQV010029570.1:0-10848 GCA_963574575.1 Galagoides demidoff | reverse complement strand
TTTTGCAGTTATGGGTGTCCCTGCATCCATCAAAACAGATAATGATTCAGCTTATATTTCTAAAAAATGTCAATCATTTTTTAAAGCATATCATATTAAACATATTACAGGAATTCCAGGAAATAGCACTGGACAAGCCATCATTGAAAAACAAAATAGGCTCGGCACCTGTGGCTCAGTTGGCTAAGGCGCCAGCCACGTACACCTAAGGTGGTGGGTTTGAATCCCCAGCCCGGGCCCGCCGAACAACAATGATGGCTGCAACCAAAAAATGGCCGGGCGTTGTGGCAGGCGCCTGTGGTCCCAGCTACTTGGGAGGTGGAGGCAGGAGACTCGCTTGAGCCCAGGAGTTGGAGGTTGCTATGAGCTGTGATGCTATGGCACTCTACCCAGGGGGATAGCTTGAGGCTCCGTCTCAAAAAAAAAAAAAGAAAAGAAAAGAAATTTCATGGGAGCAGGTTCACGCCTGTAATCCTAGCACACTGGGAAGCCGAGATAGAAGGATCACTTGAAGTCAGGAGTTAGAGACAAGCCTGAGCAAGAGTGAGACTCTGTCTCTATTAAAAATAGAAAAAAAAAAAATTATGGCTCGGCGCCTGTGGCTCAATTGGCTAAGGCGCCAGCCATGTACACCTAAGGTGGTGGGTTCGAATCCCCAGCCCGGGCCCGCCAAACAACAATGATGGCTGCAAACAAAAAATGGCCAGGTGTTGTGGTGGGCGCCTGTGGTCCCAGCTACTTGGGAGGCGGAGGCAGGAGACTCGCTTGAGCCCAGGAGTTGGAGGTTGCTATGAGCTGTGATGCCATGGCACTCTATCCAGGGGGATAGCTTGAGGCTCCGTCTCAGAAAAAAAAAGAAAAAGAAAAAAATTAGCCAGCTCGGTGCCTATAGCTCAGTGAATAGGGCACCGGCCACATATGTTGAAGCTGGTGGGTTCAAGCCCAGCGAGAACCTGCTAAATAACAATGACAACTGCAACCAAATAATAGCTGGGTGTTGTGGCGGGAACCTGTAGTCCCAGCTACCCAGGAGGCTAAGGCAAGAGAATCACTTAAGCCCAAGAGTTTGAGGTTCCTGTGAGCTGTAACACCACGGCTCACTATGTCTATCAAGGGTAACATAGTGAGACTATGTTCCCCCAAAAAAGAAAATAATTAGCCAGACATAGTAGCATGCGCTTATAGTCCCAGCAATTTCAGAAGCTTGGGGCAGAAGGATCGTTTGAGACTAGGAATTTGAGGTTACAATGAGCTATGCTGATGTCACTTGTACTCCAGTCTACCTAACAGAGTGAGACCCTATCTCAAAAAAAAAAAAAAAAGATAGTCTCAATTAAGTTTTATATCAAAAGGCCAATTTTTACCCCTGTTTGAACATACTATCTCATATAATTTAAAAGAGCTTTTTTCCTCCTACTTTTTATTATGGAAAATTTCAGATACGAACAAAATTAAATGATAATGAAGCCCCATTAACTTATTTTCTATCCTAAGCCATTATCAAAATGTAAAACATGGCTGAGGAAGGAGATCTCTTGAGGTCAGAAGTTTGAGACCAGCCTAAACAAGGGCAAGACCATGTCTCTATCAAAAACAGAAAAATTAGTCACATGTAGTGGTACATGCCTGTTGTCCCAGTTACTAGGGAGGCTGAAGCAGGATCACTTGAGCCCAGGAGTCTGAGGTTACAGTGAGCTGTGATGAGACTACTATGCTCTAATTTAGGTAACACAGCAAGACTATATCTCAAAATTTTAAAAAATAAAATATTTTTAAGGTATATTTTATTCCTATAGGTGTCCATTGATGGAAGTGAAAGTGTAACAGGTACTGGAATGATTGGAGAAAATGAACAAGAGAAAAAAATGCAGGTATGTGAAGCTGCTTTATATAAGAGTCTTAGCATTTCTAGGCCCTTTGGGTGAAAGCAAGAATAGGTAACTCACTACCTCTCCAAGAAAATCTTGCCAATTGAGAAAGACAGTGTATGTATTAGGCAGCAGCTTTCTCAAAGTACCTCAAGCCCCAAGGTTCATTAGTGGACGCAGAGTAGCACTAAAGTAATAAAAATATCACAGAGATCCAAGAGGAGTTTGTATTATGGCAGTTAGCGGATCCTTTTTCTAGGACTCCTTTATTATTGGAACCATCTCTTGCTCCTTTGCTTTTTGCATCTTCTAGTTTCTTCTACTTCCAACTTATTCCTTTCACATTTCCTTTTTAAATTTTAGAGGGAAGTCCAGCCTAGCTAATTATCATTGCTCCTATTGGGGAAAGTTGTATTGTTTTTTTCTTTTTGAGACTGAGTCTCCATTGCCCCAGGCTAGAGTGCCATGGCATCAGCCTAGCTCACAGCAACCTCGACCTCCTGGGTTCAGGACAGGTTCAGCAGCTCACACTTGTAATTCTAGCATTGTGGGAGGCCAAGGTGGGTGGATTGCTTGAGCTCAGGAGTTCAAGACCAGACTGAGAGCAAGAGTGAGACACTGTCTCTACTAAAAATAGAAAAACTAACTGAGCATTGTGTCAGGCACCTATAGTCCCAGCTGTTTAGGAGGCTGAGGCAAGAAGATTGCTTGAGCCCAGGAATTTGAGGTTGCTGTGAGCTATGACACTACAGCATTCTACCTAGGGTAACAGAGTGACACTCTGTTTCCAAAAGAAAAAAAAAAACCTCCTGGATTGAAGCAATCTTTCTGCCTTAGTTTCCCTCAGTAGCTGGGATTACAGGTGCCTGCCATTATGTCTCACTGATTTTTCTATTTTTAATAAAGATAGGATGTCACTTTTTTTTTGAGACAGAGCCTCAAGCTGTTCCCCTGGGTAGAGTGCTGTGGCATCACAGCTCACAGGACCCTCCAACTCCTGGGCTCAAGCGAGTCTCCTGCCTCAGCCTCCCAAGCAGCTGGGACCACAGGCGCCCACCACAACGCCTGGCTTTTTTTTGGTTGCAGCCGCCATTGTTGTTTGGCGGCCTGGGCTGGATTCGAACCTGCCACCTTAGGTATATGTGGCTGGTGCCTTAGCCACCTGAGCCACAGGCGTCGAGCCAGGATGTCACTTTTGCTCTGGCTTTTTTGATACTCCTGCCTTGGCCTCTCAGAGTGCTGGGATTATAGGCATGAGCCATTGTGCCTGGCCATTAATTTTAGAATTTTTCAAATACCCCTAAGTAGACTTTTCATTCCCTTTAATTCTGTTCATATGTTTTAATATTATGAATCCTTTTATAAAACTTGTGGTATTTTCCACTGTGAGTTCTAAAGGTATGTGTGATACAGTCCTTGAATTCAAAGAGTTGGTGGACTTGTGGGACAAGAAGGAAATATAAATACATGTATTTAAAATAAAATTGTTAGTCTGGGCGTGGTGACTCATGTCTGTGAATCAAGCACCCTGGGAGACCGAGGCGAGTGGATTACCTGAGCTCATGAGTTCGAGACCAGCCTGGGCCAGAGCCAGAGCGAGACTTTGTCTCTAAAATAATAGCCCAGCATTGTGGTGGGCACCTATAGTTGCAGCTACATGGGAGGCTGAGGCAAGAGAATCGTTTAAACTGAAGAGTTTGAGTTTGCTATGAGCTGTGACAACATGGCAGTCTACCAAGGGCAACAAAGTGAGACTCTGGAAATAGGAAAAGAAAAGGAGGGTGGGGGAAGATAAATTGTTCATTAAAGTGTCAGGCCTATGGGATACAGGCTAAACATTACCTGAGGAATTGAAGAATCAGCTCTTTAAAAATAATGAAGGCCAGGCACAGTGGCTCACACCTATATTTTAGCACTATGGGATGCTGAGGCAGAAGGATCATTTGAACTCAGTAATTTGAAGTTGCAGTGAGCTAGCCTGGGCAACAGAGTAAGAGACACTCTGTCTCAAAAAAAAAAAAAAAGAAAAGAAAAGAAATAGTTACAAGGAAAAGTTTGTATTCTATGCTATTGTCATCTAATGTAGTTCCCTCACCCTCATTCTAGCCATTGTAACTCCTTCATTCTCTCACTTTACACTTAAAACACGTATTTAACTATCATAAAACATTACCCAGAATGGACTTGACCCATTCCTAGGGTTTAGGTAGCTATATTCCAAAAGAGCTATTTTGTTACATAAAATGCAGTAAGAAATAAGTTTTTAAAATACATCTATCCTAGAAAATATTTTATTTAATGTAAATATGTAAATGAATTAAATGTCTTAAGTCATTTTTTTCTTTTCTTTTTTTTTTTTTGCAGTATTTGACCAAGGCACCGCCCTTAAGTCATTATTTTGTGCAGGTTGAAAAATATGTGGGTTTACCTGAAAATAGGGGAAAAATATTATTTAAGAGCCTAAATATTTGGTAATTTAAATGAATAATTTTTATCAGTTCTTGTAACAGAAATTCTGTAAAGAATATTTACTTCTTTAAGGATGGGACTAAAAAGCATGAGGCAATTAAAAATATGTTGATGAGGCGGCACCTGTGGCTCAAAGGAGTAGGGCACCGGCCCCATATACTGGAGGGGGCAGGTTCAAAGCTGGCCGTAGCCAAAAACTGCAAAAAAAAAAAAATAATAATAAAAATATGTTGATGGGTGGCACCTGTAGCTCAGTGATTAGGCCCTGGCCCCATATACTGAGGGTGACAGGTTTGAACCCAGCCCAGGCCAAACTGCAACAAAAAATAGCCAGACGTTGTGGCAAGTGCCTGTAGTCCCAACTACTCGGGAGATTGAAGCAAGAGAATTGCCTAAGCCCAAGAACTGGAGGTTGCTGTGAGTTGTGTCGCCATAGCACTCTACTGAGGGCAATAAAGTAAGACTCTGTCTAAAAAATATATATATATGTTTTTTGTTTTTTTTTTGAGACGGAACCTCAAGCTGTCCTCCTGGGTAGAGTGCCATGGCATCACAGCTCATAGCAACCTCCAACTCCTGGGCTCAAGCAAGTCTCCTGCCTCTGCCTCCCAAGTAGCTGGGACCACAGGCGCCAGCCACAATGCCCAACCATTTTTTTTTTGGTTGCAGCCCTCATTGTTGTTTGGCGGGCCTGGGCTGGAGATTCGAACCCGCCACCTTAGGTGTACGTGGCTGGTGCCTTAGCTGATTGAGCCACAGGCGCTGAGCCTATATATATGTTTATGAAATGTTTATTTACCAAAAATTCCATGTTGATCTGCCAATGATGATGTGTAACAGAATATCTTATGAAAATAAGATATTTTGGCTTGGCGCCTGTGGCTCAAGTGGCTAAGGTGCCAGCCACATACACCTGAGCTGGCGGGTTTGAATCCAGCCCAGCCCACCAAACAATAATGATGGCTGCAACCAAAAAATAGCTGGGTGTTGTGGCGGGCACCTTTAGTCCCAGCTGCTTGGGAGGCGGAGGCAGAAGAATCACTTGAGTCTAGGAGCTAGAGGTTGCTGTGAGCTTTGATGCCATAGCACTCTACCCAGGGTAACAGCTTGAGGCTCTGTCTCAAAAAAAAGAAAAAGGTGGCACCTGTGGCTCAAAGGAGTAGAGCGCTGGCCCCATATGCCGGAGGTGACAGGTTCAAATCCAGTCCCGGCTAAAAACTGCAAAAAAAAAAAAAAGAAAAGAAGATATTTCTCCTTAACAGAAACCAAAGAGATTCTATCAGTAATAGCTCTTTGGAGAAAAGCCATCAGGGTTGTCTTCTTTTTTTTTTTTTTTTTTGAGATAGTCTCACCTTGTCACTGTCAGAGTGCCGTGGTGTCATAGTTCACAGCAACCTCAAACTCTTGGATTCAAGTGATTTTCTTGCCTCAAGCTCCCAAGTAGCTGGGACTACAGGTGCCTGCCACTACTTCTGCCTGTTTTTTAGAGCAGGAGTCTCCTCTGGCTCAGGCTGGTCTCAAATTCCTGAGCTCAGGCAATCTACCCACCTCAGGTTCCCAGAGTGCTAGTATTATAGGCACGAGCCACCACACCAGGCTTCTCTGCTTAGTTTTTGTTAATGCCTTTTATTTTAAGATTTTTGTTTCGGCCTATAAAATCTATAGTATCTTCTCGGTCATGATGATCTTTGCTCTGTTATTTTGACGTTTTTTACAATATAAAAAAGACTCTGGCAGTCATTTTTGAGCCATGTGACAATCTGCAGAGATAGAAGGTTGCAACACTATCATCATAGGCACACAGAGCAGAAAGTCTCTGATTTCTAAAATACACGGTCATCTCTAAAAGCCTTTAAAATCAGTACCATTGTTGAAATTATTATATGACTACATCACCGAAAAATTATCTTCTAGTGAATATAAATACAGACTAAGATCATATGGACTGTAATGTTTCCTACAAGTGACTCAGATGACCTAATTCACTCTTTTTGATTGGTATTAAAATACTATTAAAATTGGCTCAGCACCCATAGCACAGTGGTTACCAACCACATACACCAAGGGTGATGGGTTCAAACCAGCCCAGGCCAGCTAAGCAACAATGACAACTGCCACCCAAAAAAAAAAAAAAATGGCCAGGCATTGTGGCAGGTTCCTGTGGTTCCAGTTACTTGGGAGGCTGAGGCAGGAGAATCACTTGAACCCAGGTGTTTGAGATTTCTGTCAGCTGTGGCGCCACAGCGCTCTACTGAGAGTGACTTAGTTGGCACTCTGTCTCAAAAAAAAAAAATACTATTGAAATTAAAAACAGGTAAATATATACCTTGGGTATGCCAAGGAATACCTGCATACAATGAAGATGCTACTTGGGTTGATTTGCTAGAGTAGGAATAGATTTGTGAGTTCCAGCTCTGCATTCTTGTGGGTCTCACTCACTTTGACTATTGTATGTACATCCAGAGCAGCTGACTTCAGCCTTGGAACAGAATTAACCTGACTCAGACTGATAGATTCTTTTTTTTTTTTTTTTGAGACGGAGCCTCAAGCTGTCCCCCTGGGTAGAGTGCCATGGCATCACAGCTCTTAGCAACCTCCAACTCCCGGACTCAAGCGAGTCTCCTGCCTCCGCCTCCCAAGTAGCTGGGACCACAGGCGCCAGCCACAATGCCCAACCATTTTTTTTTTGTTTGCAGCCATCGTTGTTTAGCAGGCCCGGGCTGGGGATTCGAACCTGCCACCTTAGGCGTACGTGGCTGGCGCCTTAGCCGATTGAGCCACAGGCACCAAGCCAACTGATAGATTCTTAATAAAGTGATGACCTGAGTTTGGAAACTCATATTTGAGTTTTATCTTTTATATTTTGAAAACATCAATAATAATTTCTTCTATTTTATTTCTGTATAAATAATTTAAATTATATGTCTTGTTTATTAGATTGTCTTACAAGGACATCCAGCAAGAGTAACTGCTAAATCTCAACAAAGTGGAGAGAAGGCATTTCGATGTGAATATGATGGATGTGGAAAATTATATACAACAGCTCATCATCTTAAGGTATATATAAAAGAAATGCTATATCTAGTTATAAGAATACCTAGGTGGTGCAGTGCCCATAACACAGTGGTTATTGTGCCAGCCACATACATCAAGGCTGGTAGGTTCAAACCCAGCCCAGGCTGGCTAAACAACAATGACAATTGCAACAAATAATAGCTGGGCGTTATGGCAGGCCCTGTAGTCCCAGCTACTTGGGAGGCTGAGACAAGAGACTCGCTTAAGCCCAAGAGTTTGAGGTTGCTGCGCACTGTGACACCACAGCACTCTACCCAGGGCAACAGCTTGTGACTCTGTCTCAAAAAACAAACAAACAAATAAAAAGTATACCTAGGACATTAAATACTAATGTAATATACTTGTCATTCAAACACAACTATTTTCTCCCACACATATCAAGATACACTCATTTTCATACATAGACACATAAAACCCTATGTAGACTTTACAAACTTGTCATTTTTTTTGAGGACTTAAACTATATTCTTTTCTTCTCTCTATTCCTCATGTCTAGGATACTAGCTGGCATATAGTAGGTACTCTGTATATTTGAATACATTTTGTCAAATACGAAATTCATATGATTATATAAGATGTGTATATAATCACTCTCTTAACAATGATTCTCTGCAATTCAACAAAAGTTGATTTAATTTTCAAATCTTTGGATCACTGAGGTTAGAGGATCACTTGAAGCCAGGAGGTTGAGACTAGACGGAGCAAGAGCAAGATTGCATCTGTGCCAAAAGTGGAAATATTAGCCAGGAGTGGTGGCATGAGCCTGTAGTCCCTGCTTAGGAGGTTGAGGCAGATAGATTGCTGGAGCCCAGGAATTTTGGGTTGCAGTGAGCTCTGATGATGCCACTGCACTGTAGCCTAGACAGGGTGACAGAATGAGACCCTGCCTGAAAAAAAATTGGGGTGAAGTATTTTTATTTTTATTATTTTTTTTAAATTTATTTATTTTTAGACAGAGTCTCACTCTGTTGAGACTAGTGTTATGGCATCAGCCTAGCTCATAGCAACCTCAAATTCCTGGGTTCAGGCAGTCCTCCTGCCTCAGCCTTTTAAGTAACTAGGACTGCAGGCACCTACCACAATGCCTAGCTAATTTTTCTATTTTTATTTCATTCACTTATTTATTTATTTATTTTGAGACAGAGTCTTAATCTTGTTACCCCGGGCTAGAATGCTATGGTGTTATAGCTCACAGAACCTCCAGCTCCTGGGCTCAAGCGAGTCTTCTGCCTCCGCCTCCCAAGTAGCTGGGACCACAGGCGCCCACCACAACGCCTGGCTACTTTTTGGTTGCAGCCATAGTTGTTTGGCAGGCCCAGGTTGGATTCGAACCTGCCACCTTAGTTGTATGTGGCTGGCGCCTTAGCTGCTTGAGCCACAGGTGCCGAGCCTGTTTGTTTATTTTTTGAGACAGAGTTTTACTGTGTCACCTCCCAAGTAGCTGGGACTATAGGTGCCTGCCACAATGCCTGCCTATTTTTTTGTGGTTACTGTTGTTTAGCAGGCCCCGGGCTGGGTCCAAACCCACCAGCCCTGGTGCATATGGCTGGTGCCCTAACCACTGAGCTATTGAGCATTCACCCTTGGTAGAACGCCATGGCATTCTATAATTTTTCTCTTTTTAGTAGAGACAGGGTCTCACTCTTGCTCAGGCTGGTGTTGAACTCCTAAGCTCAAGCAATCCATCCATCTCAGCCTCTCAGTATTTCAGGCATGAGCCACTCACTGTACCAGACCAAGTATTTTTATATTAATTGCTGCTAAACATAACACACTATAACTCATAATAATCATAGTTAAGATTTATTGAATAGCTTACAATGTGTCAGAAAGTATGCATGTGGCATATTTGGAATAGTGGCCCTAGAACCCATCTCTGTTGTTATCAGTGTGTAATCTTGGCATGTTAGTTGACCTCCTAGTATCTCATTTTCTTCACCTGTAAAATTGGATCCTAAGACCAGGTGCGGTGGCTTACGCCTGTAATCCTATCATTCTGGGAGGCCAAGGAAGGTGGATTGCTTGAACTCACAAGTTCAAGGCCAGCCTAAGCATAAAAGCAAGACCCTGTCTCTACTAAAAATAGAAAAAAATGAGGCAAGAGGTTCGCTTGAGCCCAAGAGTTGGAGGTTGCTGTTGAGTTAAGATGCCATAGCACTCTACCCAAGGCAACAGCTTGAGACCGTCTTAAAAAATAAAAAATTGGGCTCGGCGCCTGTGGCTCAAGTGGCTAAGGCGCCAGCCACATACACCTAAGGTGGTGGGTTCAAATCCAGGCCAGGCCCATCAAACAGCAATGATGGCTGCAACCAAAAAATAGCCGGGTGTTGTGGCGGGCACCTGTGGTCCCAGCTACCTGGGAGGCTGAGGCAGGAGACTCGCTTGAGCCCAGGCGTTGGAGGTTGCTGTGAGCTGCCATGCCACGGCACTCTACCCAGTGTGTCTCAAAACAGTGTCCCAGGCTCTGTCTCAAAAAATAAAAAATTGGAGGACGGCGCCTGTGGCTCAAAGGAGTAGGGCACAGGCCCCATGTGCCAGAGGTGGCGGGTTCAAACCCAGCCCCAGCCAAAAACTACAAAAAAAAATTGGATCATAAAAGTATTTCCCTCACAGAGCAGCTGTGAGAATTAAATATGTTAATACTGTACCTATAGGCTCAGTGCCCATAGCTCAGCAGCTAGGGCACTGGCCACATGTACCAGGGCTGGTTGGTTCGAATTGCTTAAGCTGAAGAGTTTGAGGTTGCTGTGAGCTGTGACGCCATGGCATTCTACCAAGGGTGACATAGTGAGACTCTGTCTTAAAAAAAGAAAAAAATACTGTACCCATAATGTACTGAAAAAGAGTGGTCTAATATGTGGTAAAAGTTCTGTAAATTTTGGCCATTGTCATGATTACTCAGTTGTCACAGCAGCCCTTTGTGGTAGATATTATTATGTCCCCATTCTGCAGGGAGGACTTTGAGGCTTAGAGAAGGCAAGTGCCCATGGCCACACCACTAGGCAGGGGTGGAGCCTGGCCTCAGGTCAAGGCCCCTCTAGCAATAGCCTCCACACTGTTAACCCTGCATTGTGTAGCCTCTCCCTGCACTCTGCCCCCACTTCTCACCACATGTGTGTTTCATACAAACCCCTTTCGCCACTCTAAAAAAACTCAAATATTAAATGTTCCTGTTTGTATTTATTTTATTTATTCGTTTATTTTTCCTATTCCTTATTTAAGAGAAATACATCCTAACATTTAACATCTAGGTCTATATTGAGAATTTCTGGGCTGTAGGTTTTGTGACGTTATCTTTTGTTTTTTAAAAAGTATACCATAAAATCATCCAGCAGGGCGCCTGTGGCTCAATCAGCTAAGGTGCCAGCCACGTACACCTAAGGTGGTGGGTTCGAATCCACAGCCCAGGCCCGCCAAACAACAATGATGGCTGCAA